>CAEFZY010067797.1:0-22628 GCA_903066815.1 Brachyrhaphis roseni
TTTTTTTTGAGAGAGACATTTCAACAGCATTGCAACAGCATTTCAACAGCATTTAGCTGTTTCAAATCTGCAACATCTGCCTGGAGAGGGTTAACAGCTGTGAAGTTAGTGCCTTAGCCAGTCCAAAATGATAGTAAATACCATGTCCCATTTCTTTCACTTCAAAAGTTTTGGGAGTTGACAAAAGACTTCTAGAATCCTTGGGTAAATCCAAACCATAGTGCGCTAAAATATGTAGCAGCGCTGTCAATGCACTGTGTGAGATACTCCGATTTGCTGCCCAATCAGCAAGATTAATTTTAAGTTCATGTGTGCGAGAAATTTCTTCAGAGGTGCTGTTCAAATCTTTTTCAATGTTACTGGCAGTACATTTTCTTCCAGCAACTGATTGTTCTTCATTTTCATCTTCAAATTCTGTACAAGTCTCTTTTTCGTTTTCACTCAAATGAGCTTCAAAGTTTCACTCTTCACTGGGAATCGGATTGTCCACTTCTGAAGTATAATCCAAATCAGAAAATGTGCCACATTTGACCTTGAAGTCTTCCAAAAACTTTAAATGCTCAGGAACTTTGGCTTTAATTCGTCTTCTTTTTGTCCGAGAACTACAATAGTAATCCATTTTTTTAAGTCTGTAAAACACAAACAAAGCACACTTTCAGATGGCTACTTACCATGAGAAAATACTTGCCTAAAGACTGAAATATATTTCATATATATATTTCAGTCTTTGAAGTATTTGTCTTTGCCAAATACTTTTTTATTTAATGGTTAATCGTGAGAATTTTACTATTAACCCTCTCAGGCTCAAATTAAGTTGTAGTTGCAGGAAAAATCTGATATTTGGAGAACATGATCATATGGTGTAGTAATATACAATTCAGACTTTTTTTTGAGAGAGACATTTCAACAGCATTGCAACAGCATTTAGCTGTTTCAAATCTGCAACATCTGCCTGAAGAGGGTTAAAAATGTAAAAGTGGAGTCTTTTTAAACAGGTTGTAATTTTGCAGTCATATAAAAAAAATCTAAGTTTCACATAAATGTGTGATCATTAGTCTTTGTTCAAATCTTCTCAAGGTACTTGCTGCTACATTGATTACAGCATTTTGAAGAGTTTGCCCTTTGTGTGGGCCTGTCTCTCTTTTTATTGTTATTCTAGACTCGTATATGAAGTGATCATACTACAATCAGTTATTGAAACATTTGACAAATGTAAATTTTAGATCAACTGTTTGACATTCACAAGCACTAAAAGAATAGAAACCAGGACAATTAATCTTGAAATTGTTAAATCTATATGAAGAAAGGTTCAGGTTTGTTGTGGACCTTTGCTTCTTTCTGTGATATTTAAAGCTTGTTTTTGTACCTTCATGGCAGAAAGGTCACTGAAAACGCCAGAACTTCACATTGTTTTTAGCAATTACAAAAATCACACAACTAAATGGGTGAATGCTAAGATCATTAGCTGCTATTGAATCAATGACAGGGCAACATTTTTGTCTTGTCAAAATTTTACTTGGCTGCCTGACTTTACATCTTAGGATGTGTGAACAGGTTTGTGTAGGCTCTGTTTGTAGATGTAACCAGTTGCAACGTAGATACACAAGGGAAATAAACTGCATCATTGTGCCAGACTCCTTTTATTCCAAATAAACAATCATGTCCAGTTGTGCAAAGTTGTCTGCATCCTATTAAAACATAAAAATAGAGAAATAATAATTGCGATTGTGATAAAAAAATTACTGAATATACTTTCGACTCTAAATGGTGTGTGAGTGACAGAAGTCACAGTATTGATTTAATTTGTCAAATTGACACAAATTTTACAGTCGGTGTTGGAAACGCATTGCTGAATTTCATTTTTATAAATTGCTCCACCATACAAGAATGCTGTCTGTAAAATTAGCTTTCCCCTGCCTCACTAGCAGGAGGTATTAATTGGGTCGGTCTCAGACAGACGTCCAAGTAATAACCCCGCAAATTAAAACAGAGCTCTTGTCAGACTGTCATGTGAATGGTACATCCAAACCCCAGAATATTTGAAATTTTTACCACACTTGCGCACACCGTCTTGTATGTCTCACAAGTCCTTACAATATTTCATAGTTATTCCATTTCTGAAGCAAAATCCTTCAAAAGTGCCTGAATGGTAAGCCTACAATTCACACCAGTTTCATAGACTGGCAGCCTATCCAAATTGTCCACTGCATATCATTTATACACTATAAAGATGAGGGTCTCTACGGATGCAGAAAATGAATAAATAAAACACAGCTAAACAAAATCTTTGAGACACATTTTTTAACCTTATTGTGTAGTATTCTGACATCTTTACATTTGAATAAAAATGAAAATGACTTCTGCTCATTACCCTCAAACCTGTGCCCCCTTTGGTACAGTTTGTGCTTTAGACACACGAGTTCTGCAACAAATTTAGAGTTTTATCCTTGAATCGGTAACAGTGTATCCGACATCCCTTGTTATAATAACCTGTGGCTATAAAAATTAAGTGGGTTTTGAATATTTTCACTGATGAAAATAGCCAGTTAATCAGTGAAAAGGGGAGCAATGAGCTCACTGGATATTGTAGTGTTATTAAAGCTAATTGATTGGAGATCTGGGAAGCACCCAATGTTTCTCTACCCCTTTTTCACAAAACTGTAAACACATAGAGTTAACTTCATCATGCTGCATAGCAACACAAAACAACACAACATATAGCAAACAGCCATAGAAGGATGCATTCATACTCAGAGGGAACATGCAAACTCCATGCAAAAAGATACATAACAATTACTAAAAGCATTGTTGGTTCTCTTTATGAGAAGAAATGGGGGAAAAAAATCAATCACTGGATGCAAACAGAAAAAAATATATTCTTTTGTTGAACTATATTTATTCCTAACAGTTTTGTTGCCTGTCAGTGCTATAATAGCGAATAAACAAGAGGCGTGTCTTAGTCTATGCATAGTATACAAACGTGTGGAGCCTGTCATCAGTGTCATGGGGTGAAATAACGCAGTGTCACACATTATATCCCATTAATTCATTCTGTCTATCAGGAAAACAACAGACCCTTGCCAAAGGGCTTTACCAATGCCAGATGCTTCCCTTGTTAATTTGATTCCTCACCTCATTGCCCGGACCTGGAGCTGTCAGCCCCTGAGCAGTCCAACCATTTTGTCTAGACATCTGCCTTTGGAGACAAAAGGACTTTTTTTGGCATTTGTACATCTTTCCTACTCCAGCACAAACATGTTTGTAGAAGGGATTTGAACACATTGACTGCAGGTGTTTTAAGAGAGAACATTTTCTCTTTGTGGATGGCAGTAATGTTTTTTTATGAGAACCAAATATATAGGTCAGATCAGAAGATCAAGCTAAAGAGTTACAGCTGAAATGATTGATGCAAGAAAATGAAAATGATACATCTGACAGGTTCCATCCACCATGTGAGAAGTGGATGGAGTCTGTCACAATGGAAAGGACTTAGTGCAATATGTTGCAAAAATATTACTACCCTTTTTAGTAGTTTTTTCCAAATCTACTTAGCAAACCTTTCGTCAAATTTGTGAAGAGCATCTATAAACAGAAATGTTCATTTCCACAGATTTTTAAATAGAGAAAGAAAAATAAAGGAAGATGCAGATAAACGGAAACAGCTATAGCTGAAAAAGTTATAAGGAGAGAATGGAAATGGTATATTTGAGATGTGGATAAAGCCTCTCAGGGACAGATATTTATGTCCAAAAGGTTTTTTAAAAAAAGCTTTCAGTGAGATGTCAGACTATTCAGACTACTAGGGTTTGAAATGTCATTTAATTCAACACACCTGTTGAGAATCGGCATTCGGTCAAATCAAATAAAATCCAAGTCTAGTACAAAGTTTCCAAACTAATCTTAGTTATCAAATAATGTTCAGTTTATTTTTCAAATTGGGTAAAACATTTTCTAAGGAGACAAAAAAAATGTAATTGATTCACTGACTTTTAGGACGAGCATGTAGCGACAGTGAGCAGTGTTACTGACTGACTTTGCTGCAATCTCTCATGATGAGCATCTGTTTATCCACAACAGAAGCAAAACTCAACTTTAACCTCCAGAACCTGGATTAGTGTGAGCAACCATCTGCCAAAATACTGGGAATTTGAGGAGACAGAGTAAACACAAACATACAGACTGGTCCAGGAGCACTTTCTATAAAGAAAAGTAAAAAGATTATGGCAATGGTTGTAGATATTTTTGTGTCTTCATCTTGGAGATAAAAACAACTAGAGAAATAAGCTCCGAGTCTGTGGGACAAAAGAGAGCACATACAGTTAATTGCAGTAAAACTTGGCCAATAGCTTGGTAAAGGAGAGAGACAGTATTAAACACTGAAATAATCCAGTGTATTTTTTGTCTGAAAAATACACTGGACTCAGACTAAAACTGGGAGCCAGAAGACGGGCCTGATCACTGAAATATCTACTTTTAGAAACTCTAGGAATCAGTAGTAAACATATGAAGGAAAGCTAAAAAATGTGATCTTTCTTTTCTTTTGTTTAACCAGAACTCTTTCTGCTGTGTTTTGGATAAGCTAAGATTTGTTTAAGTGCTTCAACGTCAGTATTTTTAACAACATGTTATGAAACTACTCAGACTTGAGCTACAGCTGTGAAACCAGTTTTAAAGGCATGTTCTTGACATTCATTTTCAGTGTACCAAGAGTGGTTATTTTCTCATTCTTCAGTGAGTATAATGTGACTACTTCTGTGTGAATTGGATTAGGCAGCTGTTATTAAATCCCTGAAGTGGGTATATATTTGCAAGCACAGAGCCTCTGGAAAACCACATGAGATGTGAACAGATACCACCCACAACATACTTGTACCAGATCACTGGTCTTTACCCACATGCCCTCACCTGTGCATTTAGATTAGTAGATGCGTGATGTGGGAGAGGGGAATAATTCATAACAAACTCTTTTTAAAATATAAATTAAATCACTTTGAAGACCATTGTGGGCAGGGATGCAGTGATGCCATTTTATTCTAATAGACTGTTTTCACAGCAGAAATATATATTCATACATTTGTTGTAGTTACCATGATGATGGAGCAACAAATTGAGGATGACCTGCAGAAAAAACACAATCATTCACTGGCTCATTCTTATCTAATGACTGATTCCATTGGGATCCATTTGCTATTCCATTGCCATTTATAATGAAAATATCAACATGTACAATCTTAATTCTTAGGGCCTCATGACTGAATATTTGTTGTTCTGGAAAAAGCACATCAAAATCTTCTGCAAAATGACAAAACAGAATATTTTCTTGACACTTGATGTCCTTTAGAGCAAAAGGAGTTGTTTTGTTATTTTAGTTATTTTACTACCCAGAATAAAGGTTCCCACTGCTGAAAACTCAAAACTGCATCAAAAATGATAATAGGCCACCCAGTTGAAAACTTTATGGATCTTCCTACCGTAATAATGTGGTGGGATTAGCTACTCAGTCAGCATCTTTTCTTACCTTGACCATACTTTGAATTATGAACACAGATTGCTACCATCAGTTCAAAGATCCAGGGTTACACAGTTTATTAAGGTTAAACTGAAAAAGACTTTTGCAGACCAGTCTATCCTCCAATGTTTACCTGTGATTGTTTATGTATTTTTTTAAGCGAGACAAATTTGAGACTTTTTCTGACAATAAAGAACCATTGTATTATAGTACACCACAATACTCAAAGGATAAAAACAAAAAAGTCAGTTATAAATATTACTATGATATATCTGGAAGACCATCTTTATTATAAGCTTTGTGAGCTGCTATGCTCACTGTCATAGCTGTCTAAGGAGGTATCCATCATCATTACCATCACCAACATCATGATGCGTAATAGTTTTTCTGTCTTAGTTATTAATCTTTGCATTCCTTACTTTACTCTTCTTCCTCCGGTTTACGAGCATTCGCTGTTTCTAGTTGTTCTAAACATTTGTAGTTTTTGGGGTGAATGAGTCATGCCTCCGTAAAACAGCACTCTAATCTCTTCTGTAATACCGCCTGCAGCTTTACTGAGACTGTAACATGCAAGCTCAGTGTTGAATCTGCGTGTTTATGTGTAACTCTGCACGCATTCTCAGGATGCATTCCTTGACTCATGTGTCTAGAAGTGAGAGAGGGAACAAAGCAAAGGAGAGGTTGTGGGCTTTTAATAAAAGGATGCTTGCCTTCGATTGTAAGCAGGCGATTGGTGTAGGTGGAGATGTGTGAACACAAGGGTGAACGCAAAAACGCCTGCATGTTGTAGAGGAGGAGAGACAAAGGTTGCAAAGACAGATAGATTGTTGGCAACGTTGGAGAGTCGGGCTGATTTATCTTCCCACATTGTGACTCACCATTAGCAAACCACACAGTTTAGATCCTAGAGCCCTTACTGAAAAGAAGATGGAAAGCAATGGAGAATTTGGTAGAAGAACAGAAAAGATGTAAAAAGGTAAAACTGAAAAGAAGAAAAAGCAGACAGCTGAAATTTGAGAATTTGTGAAAAACTGTTTTATCTTTCAGTTAAAACTAATTATGCTAAAATTCAGAGTAAATTGAAATTGCTAAGAGAAATTCACAATTTGATGCATGTCCTATTTGAATGTTGTTTCTTTTTCACACATTTTAGATCACGCAGATAATTTAAATGTACACTTCGGAAAGAGCCTTAAACAGAGAGCTTTACCTTCTTTGGACATAAAATGGACCCTCAACTAGCCAATCAGCTGAACAACGTTCCAAGCATTCAACATCTATAGCTGAGCCTCATGACTAATTTACTCAATGAAGACAAAGCATTTACACAGTATAGGATGAGAGAATCCCTAGAAATAAAATATTTATCCAATATTTGAATAATGCACTTACCAAATTCTGCATGCTCCAGTATCAGAGACATAGGATAGTAATGTTGGAGTGCCATTCAACCAAGGGAGCCTTTAAATCTTGCGGCGGGTATGCAATAGCATTATGTGAGGCATTTTTTTCCCATGTAATGGACCCATCTTTCATTGAGCCTTTAGACTCTGCCTTCTAAACAGCATTGATGACGGTTAGGCTGAGATGATTTTCAAAGCACAACTTTTACCATGTATTTAGTTATTGTTTACATGAAAGACATACTTGGTTTCTTTTCCCAAGAGTTCCCAGAGATTATATAAAGTCAGTTGAAAACCTTCTTCATAGCCTTTCACAACCTAGGTTTTGCCTCTGTAGCTTCAGAAACTGCAATCCTTTTGACCACTCAATACCTGTTTACTGTCTCAGGAGTCTTTAGCGTCAATCAAATTCCAGAAGCTTCTGTTTCAGCTTAATGGCTTCTATTATTGCTGACATCCACCACCAGATCCTTAGGTTGCCATTAACCCTCACCTATGTCCATGAAATATGGATCTTCTAAACATTTGATTCCAGATAACGGTAGCTGAAAATAACTTTCTAGATTGTCCAGGGTCCACTATAGTTACAGGCAGAAAAGCTCCACAATACTTTAGGGAAGTTTGGCGTTGACCCTTTGCTCCTGCAAGAAAATGAATAAGCTGAGGAAGAGCATGCAATATGATTGGAATATCTCCTGGGCATCTATTGGGAACATTCTACAAGTAGGAAAGCTCTGGGCACATACAAATCTTGCTGGAGAGAATTATATTTCCCAATGTAGCCTTGAAAAACAATGGTGGAGCCCAGGAAGAGCTGGAAAATGCAAGTACGAAAAGAATGGCTGGGTTTTCCTCCTGGACCTGTTTTGTCTGCAACCCAATTTCCAAACAGCAAAAGATATTCAATAAAATATGTTGCGCTCATTTTAATAAATAAAAACCAATTATAATGTAGTATGTATGTATGTATAGATAGAACTTTAAGTCAGGTTTGTTGTATGTATGCTGTGTTTTCAATATAGGTAGGTAGAAGGTTTACACAACCTCCAAACAGAACAGTTTTAGATATCCGAGGCTGAGTGTGCTGACTGCTCACACAGCATTGTACACCCTGCTTACACGCGGTTGTTTTACAACATGTGCGAGTGGGAGGACTTCAGTGTTTGGGTGATTGCCTTAAGCAATCACCACCATGTGAGCCAAGTAAAAGTGTGTCGCTCCTGAGCATGTGCACAGTTAACACCTGGCAAGGGTCTAGCATGTAAGAGCAATACGGAAAAATATACTGTGTATCATTACCTTTGTCTTTGTTTTTAAATTTGACAAGCTACAAATGCAGTTGGGCTCAGAAGCCATGATCCTGAATAGTCAAGTCATGTTTTCCTATGAGGAGCTTCTGTGTATTGTATTCATTTATAATTCACAACCATAAACACTAACACAGCTGTGCCCTCTTAGTTACCTGATGATGTTTCCATTTCTCCCCACGTCTGAGTCTTAAATGCATTTGATAAGCACCACAGAACACTTAAATACACCAAATAGAAATGCATTATGGAGCATTATACAATGACAGGCACGCTGTTCCATTTAAATCTCATCTCACCATATGATAAGACTGTAATTGTGGATCTGTGTACACACTGTATGATTTATGTTTTCATCATTTTTCTGAAAGACTTTCCAAATACGCATAGGTTTATTTAATTAATCTTAAATGAAAAAAAAAATGGCATGCCATATTTCCGAAGTCCAAAGATGTTATTATACTAAATACAAAACAAAAAAAATAAATTAATATAAGCATAACATTAGTGGTTATACTTATATAAGTATACACACTTGGTTTGGTGTGTATACAACATCATGAATTTCATAGCAGTGAAACTACATTCTTCTACATAGCTGTCATGACAGATTGTGTTTTTCCAACATGAGGTTTTGTACCCACAAAATAACACACAATACTCACTTTTTAGGAATGGTACATGTGTAAAACTGATAGCCTGTCATTGACTTGTAGTCAGTGGTTGTATTATTGTTGTATTGTACTATTAGTCATGTGCACAAGTCGTCTTACAGCTCCTATGCATTTGTAAGAGCTGCAAGATGGCATTGTTGAAAGAAATTTATGGGATGCTCTGTGTGGTGGTTTGCCTCTGGTCTTGTAGGGGCCACTAAAAACATGTGGAAGAAGGTTGGCTTCTTCTATGCAATACTTCAATGCACTTATGCATCTACTTGTGGAGAAAATGATTTGCTGAAGTTCAAAACGACCATGATAAAATGGGTTAAAATGCAATTTAAGTTACTCTTAACTTGGCAAGATTGATTAAGCCATGTGGGCTGTCTTAGTAGCAGTGCACAGAAATTTTTCCTCAGACAACTATCTCAGGTTTATAGAAAATCAAAAAAAAAAGAAAAAAGTCCAGTGGTTGCAGTATAAATTGAACAATAAATCCTACAAATGTTCTACCGTCACCACATTGCTTACAGTGAAGTGACAGTCTGCATAATAAACACATGACAAGTACTCACATAGTTTAATCTCATTCAACATCTTTAAAGTACTGACTTTAAAGATGTCAGTACTTTAAAGTACAAATTATGCACAACTGAGAAGTTGTGCATAATTATGCCAAAAAAGGAAAAATAAAAAAAAGAACTGGACAAACATGGTTAGTGGATGATTTTCTTTTAAATCAACTGACAAGTATTACCAAGCCAAAAACTGCACTGAGTGCTTTTAAAATGTTGTTTGCACTGAGATGAACTGAACAGTTAGCAGCTCTGACAAGTGCAAATAATTTGTAGATTCTGTCCAATTCTCAGCAGTGGAGGAAAACATAACCACAGAGACCTAAAGTGATTCTTAATAGGCCCTGACATATACTTTGTTCCTCTCTTAGCCATGGGAAAATTGGATATCTGAAGTAACAGGCTGTTTGGATGAAATTACAAAAATTCTTGTAATCATTGGAAATAACGGGTGTTAAAATGTTGTCGGAAACACGTGTCCACCAAAAGGCTTAAATTCTGCTGCACTCACTGCTACATCACAGAGCTACTCACATGGAGGCTCTTACTGTATAAGTTTTACCAACATGCTTTGAAACATTTGTTACCTCTTCATGCTCTGTTTGAGATATCTCAAGATAATGCTGTTAAACTGGGTCCTTTTGGTCAGAGTTGTTACAAAGATGTAAGTCAGAAAAATAGATATTGAATAAATAATAATTTGTTGTTCAGTAAAAAAGTATTCATAGCTTAATGCATGATTATTAAATATGAAAGTACCTATTACTAGGTACTTTCATTATGCACTTTCATTATGCAAGATTTATGAGTGCAAGTTGTTTATTGCTTAGCTGACAGATGTTTCTGAACACCTGGTGGAGTGCCTATTGAGTGATAAAATCCAGAGAAAATATGATGAAAACTGCAGAGGAAAAACACAAACCCTTTAAAGATTAAGCCTTTGCCTCAAGCAGACGCATTTCGAGAAGCAATCTTTTCAGTCAGAATTCACCTTCTTGTCATTCGAATAGGAGAGGACTCTGTGTGGAGTCAGCTGCTCATTAATGCATGCTATTCTCTGTCAACACAGAGAAAGTGTTACTGTTAGCAAGTGTATCCACACCATCTTCGGTGTTTATTCCCAGACAGCTTGTTAATCAAAGAGGCGATACCACAAGATACGGGAAGCTGAATAGCAATGGAACTTTTTTTCTCTTTTTTTTTTTTTACGAAGGTAAAGTAAAAACGAACATTTACTATGACGACTCTTGCCAATTTTAGCAAAATATTTGAAAGATCATCTATCCCACTGTAGAATTTTGTTCTGTTCATGTTTCCTTTTTCCACTGTTTTCAGATCCAATTAACTATATCTACAGACTCAAAATGTTCAGGGTCCATTCACTGGTATTCCTGGCTACCATTTTACCATGAAGACAAAACTTAACTTCAAGCAAATCATAGAAAAGACTGTTAAAAAGTCTAGTACAATCTCTATGGAAGGTATGGGAGGTAAAATGAATCCAGCAAAATAAAGGGAAATCCTATAGGACGATTAGATTCCATCTGTGAGAAAACTTTGGAGAACATTTATTTTCTAGAAAGACATTGACCCTAAACATAACAGCAAAAGCTGTATGGTTTGAAGACAAAAGGGTGAATGTTTTGTAGTTGTTGAATAGGGCTGTTCACAGCCGAAACCTATGGAACACGACTGAGCTTGAACACTTTTGCAAGAAAGAATAGAGTAAAATTACAGTGTTAAGATGTGCTTACCTGACTGACACCTATCCACTCAGACTCTATGCTGTGATTGCAGCCAAAGGTACATGTACTGACTGTAAGGGAGTGAAAATTTATGCAATCACTTACTTTAAGTTAAATATTTTTATTTAATCGTCATAGTTTTGTGGAAATTAGCTTTCACATTGACATGAAAGAGGGTTTTTTTTCTAAATCTTTTTGTCAACAAAGTAAAATTTTGTTGATCATGACTGATTTGTAAAAGTAATGCAAAGGGTAAAACATCCAAGACAATGAATACTTTTCATAGGCATTGCATCTTCTTTTGTTTTATTGTTCGCCTTGGCCTCCACCACTTCTCTCTCTTTCCAAAAAAACCCATCTGTCTTTCTCCCAATTACCCCTCATTTATCCAACTTTACAATAGCTATCATTATCTTCCGCTGCCCTGCTTCAACTGCACCCTAAGTTTCTTCGTTTTCCACCAAATGTCTTAGCCTTGATACATCGAGGCAGGCAAAGAGGCAGGCTGGGCCAGGCTGCAGGTCATAATGATGGTGCTGGTTTCTATAAAAAGCCTGCAGGCAGCTGAATCGATGGCTGCAGTTGTCAAGTTGTACCTTACCCGCAGAGAGAGAAAGAGGATCTCGAGTCTGTGCTGGTTGCTGAACTTTGTGAATGTGTGTTTTTTGAATTGGTGCGGCTGTAGCAGCTATTCTTGATTAGAAGGACATGTACCCACAAAGGATTGCCCACAGCAGGACCCTGTATTAGCTGCGCTTAATTCTGCAGAGCAGAAAATCTGTTTAAGCATACCAGTTTGGTAGTTGATGAAAAGCTTAGTGCTGATTTTTACTGTTCTGAAACACACATACTTCTTGTAAAAAGTAGTACAATATCAAAAATATGTATTTTGTAAGTCATAACTGTTTAACAAAAAAATCTTAGCATGCCTAATTAGCAGCAGAGTATTTTAAGTTTTTCTTATCATGACTCCACTGTCTCGCTATTTCTTTTTTTTAATTTATTTAGATTTTGATCTGAGAGGCAAATGGTTGTTTCCACTCAATTCAGTTCAATCAGAAAATTGATAGCTGTGATTGAGAATATCTTATTAATCTCAAAGAGGGATTCAATGCTGTTGTTGTGAGTCACATAAAGCAGGTTTCTTCAAAGAGCTGCTGTAAAAGCTGATGATTCTGGGTTGGACCGATTAGTCTGTATTACAGCAAGTCAGAAGAAGCCTCTGCCAATAGACACGCTGTGGTTTTGGTATAGTATCATAAAGAGGATGCTAGGAGTTGTCCGTAATGTTCTTCATTTTATGAAGACTCCTTCTTTGTGCAGTCATCTCTCCAGAGGTTCCAGAGCGGTCGGTAGTCTTTATCAGCTTGTTGAGCTTTTTTTTTTTAAGTCATTGGCTCTGACGCTGTGACCCCAACAGATGATGGCAGAAGGGATTGTACTTTCCACAAAAGCTTGTGCAATATGTGCCGGACTTTGCTACAACAGTGAAGGACCCAATATTCCTCAAGCAGTATAGTCTGTTCTGTCCCTTCTTCTACAGTTGCGTCTTTAGTCTAGTCTCTTGTCCATGTGAACAGTGAGATATTTATGCTACTTCTACACCTCTGCTTCTCCCATTATTAAAATATTATTTGACATAATGCTGTTTCTCCTGAAACCTACAGTAGTCTCTTTGTTTTGATTATATTAGAGATAAGACAATTGTTTCCTCAACATGCCTCTAGGCGGTCCACAGGTTCTCTGTATTCTGCTTCTTGTCCATCTCTGATACAAGACTGCTGAGTTGTTGTTTTTTTGTTGTTTTTAAGATGACAGGACTCTGTCTTGTACTGGAAGTCTTGAGGTGTACAGAGTGAAAACAAATGGTGAGAGTACAGGCCTGTGATGCATCTAGCCTCAAAATGTCCCTTTAGGGCTTCTCTACCTACATGTGACAATATTTTCACAGTTTTCTTTATTACAGGTTGCTTCTTAGCAATGAATTTATATTCCTGCAGAGAAAACAATATTATGATCTGATTTGCCAAGAGCAGGTCTTGCTTTGAATATGTTTGAGTCTCCTTCTTCTTTTATATCTTAGCAATTGCTGAGCTAATGACATCAAATGCAATGTCAGCAAAAGCTGTTGGTGGAGTGTACTCTCTTGGTAGATAATATTGATGAAATCTTGCATGCCATCAATCGTGCATTGCCCATTATGATTGATGGAAGAAATGGTTTGAACTTCCTCCTTCTTTGTCTCTGGTCCTACTCTGTATTCACAGTAACTTATTTTCCAGTCATCTTATTATTTGAGCACTACCAACCTCACAGTATTCAGTTCCAAATAAGGGATGTTTTTTTGGACAAGTATATGTCAGAAGGAGAAGTAATGCCCAACAGTCAAATGGTTTGTTCTTGGTGGAAAAGAATATATGTCAGAGAAATAACCCTCAAAATCAAATTATATGATTTGATTATATAAATCTACTGAATCTTTTACAAGGATTCAGTAGTTTTCTTCCTAAAACAATGTGTTTTGTACAGTAGCTTTGCAGCTTCTCTGGGATGAACCTTATTGCCTTATTGAAGTTGGTTATCAGAAGGTTAGTTACTTGTTGAGCTGTTCCTCAAGATGCAGTCACAGATTAACCAAAACAGTGCACCCTGTTTCCTTTGCTTATGTTTAAAAGTAATTCTTTATACCTTCACGCCCTCAAAAGTTGTGTTATTCGAATTAACTATTTTGTTTCCAATTAAGAAACAAAATAGTGTTTCACTATATTTTCACTATAGCAGCACTTATGTGCCATGTCTTAACATTACTATTGTAAAAACAGAAGAAACACTCAGGTGGACTTGACCTAGATTTTCAGTCAGGAACAAATTGTACAGGTTTTGTGGAGACTCAAAGCTGGAGGCAACATTCTGAAGGTAAACTGAACATGTTGAATTGATTCACTCGGTTTTCAGCGTAGGTCAGCTGCCATTTTCTGTCCTTGTGTGCAGATCATGAACCAGGAATGTTGTGCTAATCGGGAAGTGTGATTCACACAGCCTGTAGGAAATGTCGTATCTGTGTGTGTGTAACTTTTGAAGCCTGTAAGGCTGCTGTCACAATGTTCTATATAATGCCATACCTGTTGGCAGTTTATAAATATCAAATTATATCATGTCCATGAAGTACAGGTGCAGATTATGATGCCTCCCTACCTAAATTAGACCTTACTCTGTCTAAAGAAGACAGAGTAAGGTATTGTGTTTTACTTATTTTTTTCTAACCATTAAGGGATGAGAGTTAAATACTTTATACATCATGAGCTTTTCAAAATGGTAAAAAAAAATAACAATATAAATCAGGCAGCATTTTTGTCTCACCATTTTTCGCTCCACAAAGTCTGACAGGATTTTGTCTACATTGTGATTAGTTTTCAAGAGCCGTTGATCTGTTTGCTGTCAATCAAACTGCACCCATATGTACATTCAGACATTATTAGAGGAAATTAACCCTATTAATATTTTCTGTAATTGCCACCAAGCTGTATGAGCCTATAGATTTGTTGCTAATCTTTGTTCTTAAGCAACCGGTTGGGCTCTGTAGGTTGAAATGAAGTTAATCAAATGTATTGTAGTGTTTGTCTAACTGTCTTCCACTAAGCTGAAATGAAAAGGTTTTCTGCAAACATTTGTGTTATAAGTTAGTTTCAGTTTCTAATGCCCTACACCTAACTTAAGCTATGAAATTGTGTAAGTTAGTCATTTAGGGTCAGAAATGCAAGAAGGAACAAAAAGCACAAAGGATGATGTGATTATAAAACTCAAATCAAAACATTGTTAACTGCAGTAAATACAATATTCCACAGAGAACATGACAAGCTCTTTGTCTCAGATTTCAAATGCTTTGCTGGATCTGCATATATACAAGAATATATCAAAGTGAAACATACAGTACAAGCATTTCCATTGATAAGACTCAGCTCTGCTATGCAATCAGTAAATAACAAGCTCTGTCACTGATGATCAGCTGAACTTTTGTTCAGCACAGATTGTGGCCAGTCCTTGAATAAAGAAAATTAGTCTGAGTCCAGATGTTCTTTAGTCTTTTAATCACTGTTATATAAAGAGTCAAACAACCAATTACTGAGCATGACAGATGCCTTCTTTCACTTATCTTATTACATTAGAGAAAACCAGTGTAAGAAGAACTGGCATTCAGTAAGTGACTTATTGTACTGAAAACATGTTATTGTAACATATTACAAACTAAAACTCACAGATGGAGTTTAAATTGTTAAGTTAACTTGGTTAGTTGAGAGTTAAAATATTGAGTCTATCTGCTGAAAATTATTTATCTCGCCAAATGTATCTTCCAGATTTAATGAACACTGGTGGAAAATTAGAAATTAATGCTTTTGTTGTATATTTTATGCTGTTAATGCTTTCACACTATTTATTACATCCCCATTTGTGATATCATAGCTAAAGGTTTTAATGTTTCTCTGAACGGCAAGAAATTAAGTGAATTCTGGGGAACATCAAGTCCTGCCAGTGAGGTATTGGTGTCACTTTTGATGCACTCTATACTCGGTATAGTTTGTGAATTGGGATAATTGTAACATATCAAAATATGGAAAAGACTCATGTTTTCTACTATAACTGAGCACTCACAGTCACACTGACCCTACTGCACTCAAATTCAGGCCCCATTATGCATGTCCAGGCAAAATACAGGCAACATTAGGTTCAGTGTGTTGCCCAAGGATACTTCATCATGCACTTGAGGGAGGTCAGATTGACTGTACTTTCCCATCTGAGTCACAGCTTCCAGACTAAGGCAGAAACATAAGTACACCACCACACTGCATGTAGATATTCCTTCTCATTTTCTCATTTTAATACTCTAATAAAGATGCTAAATGATGCTGAAAGTAATTGCTTGTTTTTCTATCAGACTCCAAATCTATCAGGTGTCTAGACATAACAATGTTTCATTTAAAAAACAAAAAACATGTTATTTGTTTATAACACATGTTGCTTTTACCCTGTGTAAAATATCTGCTTACCTTGTATAAAATACCATCTTTTTATTCAAGTATTCTAAAATAAATAGCTTTTGAAGAAAACAAAGAAATGGTTTGCAGCTGGCAGCTGAATGACAGCACCAGGGAACTGCAATAGGTTCTGTCACAGTCTGAGAATCAAGTTACCGGAATGACAGGAAACTAGGCGCAGCAGGTAACCAGCGAGGGGTGATATAAGTCTAACCACTGAGGCAGAGCTCTGTTAATCTCCTACAAATTGTGTCCCGGTCTGCTCTGTGGTCACGAATTGGGGTAGACTAGGGAAGCAATAAATGAGGAGATAATTTCCTCATTGCCTGCATAGAAATCTTTTGCTGTGTAAATATAAAGTAAACAACCTGAGAAGAAAGAGCACAGGATGGATTAACTGCGAATAAATAGGCTCTAAATTACAACCTGCAACAACTGGAGACTTAAAACTAAAATGTATCCAGGAGGATTTTGGAGTTGAGCAAGTACATTTTTCAAATGCATGAGAAGATCCAAAGGGATTAAAGCAGCCTCCAGAAGAAAATAGCAACAAACCTGTATTTATGTGCACATTTATCTTAAAATGCGGTGTAGTATACACAGACTGGAAGTAAGACCGTAAAGCCAGTTTCACACTGCATGGTATGACTCGAGTATTCTTGTGTTCTTCTGCAGACAGTTTCATCTGAACACAGGTGGGATCAACAGTTTATCCTGGGGCTTCATGTGAAGCTGCACCGACACAGAGATAAGCACAAAGTCATTATTTTGTGTCTGCAGCGATGTACTTTGGTGAACTTGAAACCTATCCAGTAGCTACTGTCAATGGAAAACCAAGTAAATAAATAATTGATTCAAAAATCAGAAAGGGTAAATATGTATTGTCTATATTATACTTTTGAAACCTTGATACTTATTTACAGTATACATTTTCTTTAATCTAGCTTCATTTACAGTATTACAGCATTTATTGTATAGTTGTGATGTTTTTATGCTATTTTCCAAATGCAAATGAAAATTTTATTTAACCTTTTTGTAAATTTTAGTATATCTTTTGCATTAGTATTAGTATGTTTAAATGGTGTCTTCTTTCACTTCTCTTATTACATTAGAGCAGTGTAAGAAGAACTTGCATTCATATATATATATATATATATATATATATATATATATATATATATATGATCTATGCTTGACAGAATACATTTTACCAAACATTCATGACATGTTTAAATTCACATGTTGGTATTTCAAAATTAATCAAATTCTACATGACGCAATTATTCACTGTCACTCACTCAGCTTGCAGCAAAGGTGTCTATCTCCGACTTGGATGTAGGCGACTACACCTTCTCATCAGCTTGTGTTTTGACAGTGGCTTGTGTGTTTTGATGCAGTCCCTAGTGTGATGGGAATTTGAATTTGGCGTGCACAAAGACTCGCCCGTCGGGTAGAGGAAGATTGAGACTTGCAAAGAGATGGGTTTTAGTCTTTCATTCCCTTTGAAGTTAATTCTTGAATCACACAAAGATAGAGATGCACATTTTCACACTGCTTTACTGAGCACATCTAAAAATGCTCATCACACTGATTTGCCATGCTTTCAAACTTAACTATGTTCTGATCTGTTGTGTGCTTTTTGTTTTGTTTTGGTTTTGTTGCAGCAGGAGTGGTGTGCACGTTTTGTGGAATTACAACTTATGTACAAAGAAAAAATTTAAATTAACTGTAAAATTAGAAAAAATACACTTCTAAAAATAAGCACATTTGAAATGATGACACATGATATGATTTTAAAGTACCAAAAGATTCTATTTTGAATATGAAAGAGAATAGCAATTTTAACATCTATGTCAGGGGTCTTCAACTCTAGTCTTCAAGGGTTGATTGTCTTCCAACGTTCAGATGTGCCCATCAAAAGTCTGAATTACCTCCTTAGCATGCAGTCAAGTTCTCCAGGGTCCGGCTAACGAGCCTATTATTAGACTCAGATGTGTTGAAATGCATAGACATGTCTAAAGGTTGCAGGACACCAACCCCCAAGAACTGGATTTGCAGACTTCTCATCTAGCTGTTGCTTCAGGAAAGCTAAATTTTCTATATGCTTTAATATGTTTCCCAGTAAAACATTACAACTGTAAACAACTTTTAGTGTGCAGTCAATAAAGGTGGCAAGTTAATGTTCTAAGCTCATTTCAAGAATTTCGCAAAATGTTTATACTCCTTGTACTTTCCCACATTTCATCACATTACAACAAAACCTTTGCATATTTGCTTCAGATTTAATTTGTAAAATCAACAGAAAGTATGACATACTTATGGAATGGGAGTCAATACTTGTTGACAAGCCCTTTGGCTTGTGGCACTCATGAAAGGGAACTTATTTCCCCACCAGTGGCTTGATTCTTGCTGCTCTTCCACACAGGCCAGATTTCTGTAATGTAACTAATTGTTGTTGTGTCAACAGTTCCCCCCTCCTGAGCTCTGGGACTCCCAATAGAGTTGCTGTGGGCCTCTTGGCTGCTACTTTGATTAGTGCTCTCCTTTCTCTGCCTGTCAATTTAGGTGGAAGGCCATGTTGTGGTAACTTTGTAGTGGTTTTTGGATAATGGAATAAACAGCAAAACATAGGATGCGAACTTGCCAGTGACCTGTCTGGTTTGCTCTTAAGACTATTTAGTAATGAGGAAATGTCTGAAGGGGGCTGAAAAATATTAAAACCATGTCTTATATCTTTTTCCTTGTCTGACTGATGCTTTACTATTTGTTGGTCCATCACACAAAATTCTCAGCACACTCAGGCCTGTAAATGTGATTGAACAAAATGTGAAAAAGAAAAAAAAAAAAAAAAGAAGCATGAATAATTTCATGGCATTGTAAGGATTGCAGGTTTTTTTTAAAAAGCCTGGGGTATTTTGAAGCATTTGCAGGTTTGAGGACAGAGACTGTTAATCAATAAAAAGTAAAGTCAGATTTTGTCAAAGGCAGCAAGGAAGATTGAAGCTACCTTTACAATGTCTATCATAAACAAGAAACTCACCCTATTGGTTCATAAGGTGAGAAACTAAGGAATACAAAGAATTTTAAGTTTACTACTTTAAAATCAAACTAACATTTGTGTATTTCAGAGTGTTTTTACACATTGTGTGTGAAAAATGTTAAGTGCAGTTTTCTGGTTGTGACAGCCCTCATTTCAACAAACATAACTCAGACATTTTGTACTATTTCATCCAATGCTCACCTCAGGGTAGTTTTCCTTTGAGCCTTTGAATGCTTGAAAGCCACCTGCAGCACGGGCTTTCAAAACTGAAACACTTATCGACTGCTTTGTGTGAACAGGCCTGTTCGTTTCACTCTGTGAGTCATATAGGTCGAATCGCAGATATTCCCTTACTGGTTCGGTGTCTCGATGTGGGTACATGGCCACAAAAAGGCTTCGGTTCTCTTAGTAAGCTTGAATTGTTGGTATTTTGTTGTTTTGTTTGATTGTTTAGTAAAGTCAATTTGGATAGGATTACATACAAAAACTAGGGAGAAGTGAAATTAAGAAAGCTTTAAAGCCTGCCTTGTAAAACATTTATCTTTTTCTCATTTTGTCTATTAGAACCACAGTCATCAAAGCCTCTTATTATGATTTTAGACTATATAAGATCAACAACAAAGTATGGTCAGATGGTTTTCAATGCATTCCACAAATATAAATCATATTGTGCCATTAAATTCAGAACCCCTAGCGTCAATACTTTTTCCGAGTGTCTCTCACATTTCTTTAGCATTAGGTCTGTGGTGAATATCTCAGTTTTTGTGTCAAATTTTGGAACTGAATTTTCAAAGCCTCAGTAAGATGGGATTGCACTTTTCCAAGTTTTTCATGTTTTAAAACTGATTCTCAATTGTATTTGGACTTTGACTGGACCACTCCAACACTTGAAAAGGCTTTGCTGTAAACTCTTGTGTCCCTGCTTGTATACTTAAGGTTTCTTACTGAAGGGTGAACCTCTGATTTGGTTGCACATTTTTTTGCAGCCTCTCATGTTTCTTCCACGATCGTCTTGTATTTGGCTCTATTCATCTTCCTGTGCAGCACACTCAGTCTATAACTCATACATATTTTATGTAAGGAGAGACTCACAAGTTCAAGTTTTCAAGGGCATTGTTTTCCTACAATGTCATCAGCATATCTACTGTCAGCCACAGACAAATAAAACATGTACATTTTATAGTTAAGATGTGGCAGAGCTATTTAACTGAATTCTAACCATTGTATAACATAAGAAGTAACCATAAATGTATATGAATAAATTATGGCAAAAACTAACAATTACCTACGTAAGGATATGCAAAGAATCCTATAGAACCTGTTTTCAAACAGATACAAGCCAACCAATAGATTATTGATTGATGCTAGATAATAGTTATGTTAATGGGTGAAAGTAGTTATCAAATATAGCATCACTAATTTCTTTAAGACCTGTGAGTAGTCAAAGCACCTTTTTTCTATGCTTCCTCCTTCCCCCACATGCACACATAGACTTGGTCTCTGTCTCTCTCTCCCTCTCTCTCTGTGTTGAGCACATCAGTATCTTGCCCAAGGACACATCCTCATGCACAGTGAGAAGTCAGAGATCAAACCACTGACCTTTTAATCAGTGGATCATCGCTCCGTCTCCTGGGACACACCCACCAAAGGCATGAATCCTGACTGTAACCTGAAATTGCAGGCTGTATTTTGAACCTTGAGTGGTCGGAGAACATCCTCTCCGGTGCACTTGCAATCTGTTGCGTGGTTCAGCAGTTCAGCATATCTGCTCTTGGAGATATGATATAGTGGAGTATTCTGGCCCGTTGACTTTAGATCACATTGTAAAAGTGTAGCAAGGTGTACATTCTGCTCCATCAACCTTATTTTATGGCTGCATACTGATAATGCATTACACTGAAGCTTGAGACGTTTAGCTGGACAAAAGTACATAGTTTCATCACTTATAACTTGTAAATATTGCTGAAACAGGCACATTAGCATTAGAAAATCATTTCCAGAGCAGTACAAGGACTACACTTCCTTCTGGTGTTGAAAAAATCTGTCTTTCCCAATATTCCTGCTTTCTTTTAACAGAAAATATTTTCCTAGAGTAAGTACTTTTTTAATGCATAATATATTTTTTACCCTGTCAGTCAAGTGAGCATATATTTGATTACAGCTCAGACAATCACCTTGCCTTGAGCTGTTTGAAAGGTGTAATAGGCATCCAGTGATGTTAAACAAGGTTGACAGAAATCTCTTTGGGGAAAAGGGGAGGGTGAGTCGACCATGTCACATCATTCACAGTGTTTTGTAATAGAACACTACAGTTCATACGCTCACAAAATAACAGGGCACAAACTAATATTCTGTTCTGCTCATAAAATGGGAAAACAATTTGGGTTTCTTTATAAATAGAAAAAGATGGATAATTGCCAACACCGATTATTTGGGATGAAATTAAAATGCCACCACATTTCTTGTCAAAGTGAAGTCAGTCTTATGAAGTGTCACCTATACCTAAATGAATAAGTAAGGACATTTGTATTTGTTTCATTATTTCTTTGTTGTAATATTCTTGCCAACAAATTGTATGTCTTTCAAAAGTCTATTTATTTTTTAATTTTGTAAGGAAAATGCATTAGCAGCACAGTTGAGTATGTGGGCTGCATCCGTAAAAAAAATTCAAGTCTAACTGCAATCAGATTAGGAAAAAGAAAATTAAGCTTTTATCTGCAAACTACAATTTTAATCATGTATTCAAATTATGTTTTGTTCCAGTGATTGAATAAAATAACAACCAAGTAGAGTAAATTGCAAGTAGTTGTTTGAAAGTGATTTGTCATTCTTACTCAAAAATAATGGATGCCTAAAAATTTGGGTTGTGAGGAGTAGTTTCTGCGTCGCTGCTCTTGAGTGAGATCCAACAAGCCCCGATTTCATATTATGTCGTTTCTTCCTCCTGCTGATTTCCACCTGTTTTGAAATATGCTTGTTGAAACATCGAGAACTTCCTCTAGTCTCCAGTCTTTTTAAACACATTTAGTGAATATAGCATTCTTCTTTCATATAGGATGTGTATATAGTGAAAGTGAAAAGGCCTGAAATACATATTGTAGTAATTGTAATGCTAAAAGTATTAATATATTGTTTTGTGTCAATGCAACAACTATGCAACAAAGAAGATTTTGAATGATTACGTTTTATTTTAAAAAGTTCTGGACTGGTTTGATACAAACCTATAAAGAAGTTAGGGTGCATTCACACCAACCCTGATTGGTCCACTTGAATCAAACAGTGGTTCTTTAGAAACTCTAGTTAATTTGGGGAGGTTTGAATGCATAATTGGACTCTGATGTGGACCAAAAAGCGACCTCT
>CAEFZY010067802.1:0-21660 GCA_903066815.1 Brachyrhaphis roseni
CGCAGCAGGTTCCTTCAGCGCAGGTCAGAGGCCCCTCCTGCCTCCAGCATGGCCCTCGTTTACATCATACAGCTTAAAGTCATGAATGAGAAAAGGGAAAAAGTCATTTGGAGTTACTCATTTATTCGGCCTCCATTCTGGAGGGGACAAAGCCCAGGCGGGACGCCGCGCCGGGGCCCCGCGGACGCCCCGTTTCTGACCCTGACAACGGCCCCCTCTGCGCCGCTTAACCCGCGCCGCGCCTGGTTACTGCCGAGTGTGTGACCCCAGCATGTGGAGCTCCCACCGGGTCCGGGAGGGGGGAGCGCATGGCAACCCAGAAACAAGACTTGGACGCTGAGAAGAGTTTCAACGCCAGGAAAAAGTAGAGAAACGAAGGACCTGAAGTCAATCTGATGGTAAATTTAACAGTTCAGCTCCGTGACAATAAATGGATGAAAATAAAACGATGTGATAGGCCAGCATAAATACTTCACAGAGAGTTATAACAACGGCTTGATTCCTCAGGACGGGGCGTTCAGTTATTTTTACTGGAGCCTTAATGGAGTTTAAAGAAATAAAATTCACCTTTTTTACGTTTCTGTGCTTCTAAAAACGACTCAACAAAAAAAAAAAACCAAGATGTTTATTAACTTCAGGAAAATGAGTTGTTTCAAAAACCTTTTTAGTGCAATGTCACAAATCAGCAACCACCGTTACCTAGCAACCGCAGCGAAGCCCAGCCCGTTGCCTAGCAACCCCAGGTGAATTCCAGCACTTTTGGTCGGCTGGTTTTATGACTGAAAGCAAAGTAAGTGTTAAAACAAGCATGACGTAATGTTATGTCAGTTATGTTAAGGGAAAAGTAAACATTGATTTAAACGGCTACATTTAAAGTTACTAGGTTTAAAGTAAACATTAGCTTGTCACTTTAAAATAAAGTTTATTTTAATGTTTATGGTAAATTAAACCGTTTGCTCAGGTAAAAAGAACAGAATTTATTAAGTCTGGTAAAAACCAGCTTGTTGTTCTCGGTTCAACCAGAGGGTTTGGATTCTCCAGCTATTAAGAAACATTTTTTTCCTGGATTTTTTCCCATCGTTTGGCCGCAACATAAGGAATGCACCAGTTCGATGCTATGAAGCTTAGCAGAAATGTCCTGTGCTGTAAACAACCATCCTCCACTGCAAAGACAGAAGTGCCGAGTCGAACAAGATGGCTGCTAAATGGCCAACATGGACTGAACGGCTTCGTTCACTTCCTGCACCTCCGCTGCTAAAAGTACCGGCAAAATGCAATCCTGAAACGATGCAGAAAATCAACGTCATTATTCACAGCTTCTCCTTCTGTTCCTGTTGGCCCGTTGGAAATGCTACCAGAGGGAATCCAAGTGAAATGGAGAAAGTCCAGACTGACCACTGGAGGGAGATGAGAATCAAAGAAAACTGCAGGGAGAATATGACCAGGCTTCGCCAAACAAGACAACAATGATTTTCATAACTTTTCTTTTTTTAAACAGAAAATTCAGACAAGGACAAAATGATGTTGGTCATAATATTCAGTTTTCTAATATTCAGTTTATGAACCCGACTAGCATGTGGCCTGGGAGTTTACATTTATCTTGAAGTTGCGCAAAAAAATTAGCTAAATGAAAATACACCAATTTAGTTTTTTGATCGAAAGTTTTTGCCATTAGAATGTGGTTGTTTTTGTTTTCTTGTTTAACTGAAATTGCTTTTAAAACTGCAATGGAAACACTTTTATCACATAATGACTTATGATCAACAACCAGATGTTACTACTGTCAGAAACAGCAAAGCAGACGACAGGAAGTAGCAGGAGGATGATTTTTTATGACATCGCGGGAACAAACGTATTCACGTTATTTAATGGAAAAACATCAAAACTTTGTTTTTTCCACATTAGCAGAATGTCGGGAAAGTTTTACACACATATGTAATGGAAAAGCTGCAACAGAAACAGCTTTTTATTGAGGGCCAACGGGAAAAAATGCTGATTTAACCCCAAACGTCTGCAGAAACACACACACACACACACACACACACACACACACACGCTTGCTCCCACAGTCACTGTGTTTTTGGTGAAACGCCAAACATGTGGCACTGACTCATGAGGGGAGGCGGCCTGCAGCTCACAGCACCAGACATGTCACTCTAACGCACAAACTTAAGCCTTTCAGTCAACAAACGCATAAAAGTTCTCAATCAAAGCAGAAACTTTGAAGCAACTGATAATCAGACTCATAAACAGCAGCTTGAAAAACTCCAGCTCGGATAAATCCATCGGTGTTGGAAGCTGGCAGCTCAGATCCAACATCCTGATGGCAGATAGAGGCTCCATCCATCAACACAAACAAACCGACAGGCAGAAACATCACACTGCTGCAGCCGGTGCTGGAGAACTCACTGCTTCCAGGGAAACCCTTAAACTGGTCAAACTGGTCCACACTGATTATAGGTTCAATAAAAAACACTTTTATGATCCGTGAAACGTTTATTTTATGAGTAACATGCCAAAAATATGAACATTTTGCACCAGAACCGCCTTATATTGGGTCAAACATGATTTGAATTGAATATAAAGACGTAAACTTATTCCACATTCATTATTAAAAAACATTTAAAGCGTTTATTTTATGACACAATTGGGAAATACATATTCATTAAAATCTGGAACCAGCCTATATTCAGTCAAACCTGCTTTGAATTGTTTCACACAATTAGAGATAAAAAAAAAATCCACAAAATGTTGCATTTTAATCATTATTTTGTATTATTAAACTATAAATTGGGGTTGAATCTTAAAGCCTTAATATAAAGTGTGGTTGAGTTATATTACAGGTTTTAGTTTATGATATTTTTACGCGTTGTAGCGTCCAAACTGAAGATCTAAATGATTCTGCGACGCCTGCGAATGTTTCCTAACAGAGTTTATGATCTCGAAAACTTTGATTTTACTGGTAAGAATCTGAAAAACCTTGAAATTCTTGTTTCTTTCTGTATTTACGCAACATTAACAATGAAATTTGGATTAATTTACTGAACAGTGGAGATGAACCAATCAGACGGAGATTAAAAACAGTCAATAAAATAATTTAAATTTAAAAATATCATCATTATCTGCATACAAACACACCAACCAACCCATTCTAGTCAAGTTTAATTAAAAATATTGTAATAAAGATTTTGCATCCTTCCTTTTCCATCTGCTTCCTGCCTCAGTCACAGAAACGTCTCTTTATTTCTTCTGTTTTCTGTTATAATCGTGTAAAAATCGGTCCCACTGGAAAACTGATCGGTGCGTCTCTGCTTCACTGCAGAAATGAGTTTAATGCTTAGAGTCTGAAAGCTTTGGAAACACTTTTCACGGATCGTAAACTGGATTTTATAGAACCTCACTTGAGTGCAGAATAAATTGGTCCAATTTTGACAATTGCTTCAATCCAAAGTGGTTTAAATGCAATAAAGACGAGTTTTCTGAATTTCTGCATGTGTTGTGAAGAGTTTGTCTGTAATTAAAGGCTGAATGACACTTTCTTATGTGTTTGACCAGAGAGTATTTTGCTTTCTTAAGCTATTCTCAATCTAAACCATTAAATTGTGTCATTTTTGTGTTAATTTCTTCTGAGAAATAAAATAAATCAGTTTTTATAAAACAGCTTTAAGAAAAATGACAATAATTGAGTCCAGGTTGGAAAATGAATGCACAAGCAGCGCTGAAAATGCTCAAAAATTAGTGTTTTCACAACTAAAGTAAAGGTTTCACAGAATGTAAAATGTGTTTTTCAGAATCTGTAATCAGTGCAGAATGATCCGGTTCCGGTTCGGTCGGTCAAACGGATCCAGATCCAGAACCGGAGCGGATCAAAGTTGCAGCAGAGTCCCTTAAAACGCGGTGAAATGGCCCTTTAGTGAGAGTTGAGCGCCGCGCCGGGGACTCCCGGTCCGGTTCGGGACACTTACTTTGGGTTGGTCCGGTTCCAGAAGACAGCGTAGCGGTCCGACACCAGCTTGGCCGCCGGGTCCTGGCCGAACACGCACATCCCAATAATGAGGATGAGGAACAGGATCATTTCCACCTGCGGCATGTCTGCGCTGGGCTGAGCTCCGGTTCTGGTTCTGGTTCTGGTTCTGCTGCGGAGCGTCAACTTAGCCTCCCTCTGCGTGTGTCTGTTTGCTTTCTGTTAAATCAGCAGATCTCGGATCGGTTCCGTTCAGCGTAACTCCGGGTTCGGCTGTCGGACCGACCAGGCGCACATGGAGCCCCGCTGCTCCGCGGTCCGGAGGCTTCAGGGCGGCCGAGGAGGGTCGGCTGTCTCCGGGTCCGGGCTGAACTCTGAGCCGCTCCTGGTCCCGGCGTCTTGACGCAGAAAGAGTGAAGCGAGGCGGAAAGAAAACAACAGAATGACGCACGGGGTCTGCGCCAGGAGCGCACAGGACGCGGCTGGTTTCGGGTCTAAGTGAAGGAGAACCAAGTCAGCAGCGCAGTGGCTGCCGCTGCCATGCTCTCTCCCGGACCAACCCCCTCTCTCCCTCTCTCCCTCTCTCTCTCCCTCTCTCCCTCTCTCCCTCTCTCTCTCCCTCTCTCCCTTCTACCGCCAGCCGCCGCACGCTGGAAGAAATGTTCTGCTCAAACTGTTGAGTCTTCAGGCTCAGCAAATCCTACCAACTGATTCCTCTACAGCTGCAGCTTTCCTGCAGAAATCTGGGAAAATGTTGAAGGGATATATGGAAGGTCAGAAAGGACAAAATTATATAAATATATCCATTAAATAAATGTTTGCCATTTACATATATCACGAAATCTTTAAAACAAATATATCAGCAACTTTCCTGCTGACATCAGGACAAAAAATAAAGGAAGCTGTGGAAGGTCAGAAAGGACAAAATTAAATGAATTAAACGTTCATAAAATGCATAAATATTAAATGGAATTTATTGCATATATCAACATATATATAACAGCAGTTTTTCTGCTGAAATCTGAACACTGAAGGAACATATGGAAGGTCAGAAAGGACAAAATTACATAAATATGTCCATTAAATTAGTATTATTCAATAAATGTTTGCAATCTTTCATGTTCACTGTTTTGTCCCAGTGGTTGATTTCTATGGAGGGCCAAAAGGAACAAAATTGAGCAAATAAATACATCACTGAATCATTGATTAGATGTACCATGATTGCTGTGACCATGATAAGTTTGCAAGAGCAAATGTAGATAATTAAAAACAATTAAACATTGTGTTTAATTATTTCACAAATCAAATCAGCTCATGAAAATCCTCCACTACAAGTTCTGCCATGTTTTTTGTTTAAAGAGTCAAGTGGAGTAACAGATCAGTGTTTCTTCCGCCTCTTGTCTTTGGTGGGTTAATTTGATTGCTAGAATCATTGATGTTGCAGGACTACAAATAATGAAATAATGAAATATAATTTAAATCAAGTACCTTCATCAGCAATTATAAGTTTGCTTTTTAATGTTTAAATAACATTTAGTCAATTAATTTTCTGTTAAATAAATCATCTAAACATTTGTTTAATGATCTATTTATTTATTTAATTATGTCACTGCTGGAGCTCCATAGAATCAACCACCTGAACACAAAACTGAATATAAAAATATAACCAGACACACACTGGGAAAAAATACATTTTCTCACATAAAATCAGTTTGAAATAATTCATGTTATCAATAAACTATAATCTCTAGTTAAAACCTGAACTGGATTATTCTATAATGAACAGATATTGATTAAATCACAGTTTCAGTTTGGTGGGCGGTTGCCCAGGGTTCCTGCTCCATCCGCCCCAGACAGCCTGACTGTTTGTGGTTACAGACATTTCTTACAGCGTGGAGTTTCGGGCTGCGCTGCTTCCCATTGGCTTTGGGATGTTTGAATGGCAGCAGCTTGACTTACTAAACCAACATGCTGCTCTGCCTGCAGCATTCCCAGACCTGCTCACTGATCCCGGCCACTTCCTGTGGACCACATCGCTCCGTTATGATTCACCTTCATCTGGCAGCTCCGTCCGTTTGGTCAAAACTCAATAAAACTCTGAGTGGATGAAAACAACTCTGCTCCAGATGCGTCGTAAAAGATCTAATATTTACCTTTATGTTGATTTAAACTTGATTTTTCTTGGATTTCTGCATAAAACTCATGTTAAAGTGATGGTTTCTGGCCCACAGCGCCCCACTGTGGTCAAACTAGGAAAGCCTCCTTAAACTAAACACTTCTTGGGAACCCATTTTTAAAAAAAGCTTTTTAAAAGAATCTGTATTCTACAAATATATTTATTTTGATTTTATGAATGTCATGACTAACTACAGTCCTCACCTTGCATGAAAAATAATATTTTTTTGTTTTTTTTGAATCCCTGAAATCCAGTTTTATTGACGTTGTCCTTTTTTCTGACGTTTTCTCTATTTTTTCTTTAAATAAATTGCATTATTGGTTTCAGTCTTCAACTCACCGAAGAGATGCTTTTACATTTTCTATCCCTACAAATGCTAAATTTAATGAATAAATCTCTCTTCTTTTAGAAAAACACAAAAATTAGTAGTTTGAATCCAGTTTCTCCTGCAAAACATCTAGAAATGAGTCAAAAAGTTTATATTTTTTCCTCAATCTTTGAAACGGTAAATGAAAAAGTATCTTCACGTCGTTAAAAACAGTAAAATATAAACTTCTTTTTTATGAATTTCCATATCAGGGAGTCAGAAATCAAAGCCAATCAAAATCACCTGGGATATTTTTAGTTAGCATATTATATTTTTACTCCAAACTAAATATTTATAAATCAGATTAGTAGTAAAATAGCTAACTGAATATTTAGTTTAGAGCAAAACATTTCGCATCACAGCTAATATTTAGCTTCAATCTAGATGTTAACAGCTAAATATTAAGTTAGCAAGTCATTTAGTTCATAACTAAATATTTACCTTTCAAACTAAACTTGCTGTTTCAGTAAATAGTAAAGAAGCTAACTAAATATATAGTGTAGAGCTAAATATTTTAACTAACAGTTTAGTTAGTAGTTAAATACCAAGTCACCAAGCTAAATATTTAGATCTGAACTAAATATATAGTTTAAAAACTAAACTTGCTGTCTGTAGCTAGTAAATAGTAAAATAAACAAAATATTTAGCTCCAAGCTTTGTTTAGTTAGTAGCTAATTAAGTTAGCAAGGTAAATATTTAGGTCTGACCAAATTGTTCAGTTTACAAACTAATCCAGCTAGTTTAGTAAATAGTAAAACTACAAACTAAATATTTAGCTATTTGTCTTTTGATGAAGTTAGCAGGTTTGTAGCACCACATCATGTCTGATCACAAGGAGATTCCAGGACAGATAAAAAGTAATTTCTCTGAGTTTTGGTAGAATCCAGTGAATCTCAGGACTGGTGGAGAGGATTTTATCATCGGTGAAAGAACAAGACACCGGTGGATATTTTCTTTAAGCAGCAGCAGCTTGTCTGGGACCTGATCGTCTGTGACCCTGAGCAGCAACAGCCTGGTTTCTTCCACCTAAAGACGTCTGAACTCCATCCAACCTCCATCTGCCGCCTCCCACCGACGCCACGTTTCTAAAAGATTTGTTTAGAAACTGAGGCTTTCTCAGCGCACCGAGCTTCTGTTGCACAGCAGTAAAACAGATGGGAAATGAAACATGGATATGAAACAGAGCCAACAGGTTCTCCTGCTACATGTAGATTAGCATCCTCTCTGTTTCTGCTAACATAAGACACATTGCTGGAACCGTTTTAGTTGCTTTTAATTTCTTAAATTATTGCTCTGACTGTAGATATCAGCAATTTCAGAGGAGAGGCTAATTTTCCTGTATTATGAAAATAGAATGTTCTTTTATCTTTAGCATTAGCTTCTGCTAAACACCATATTAGTATCACACGTTGGAATTAGCTTTTGCTAAATACAATGTCAGTAATGCACAGTCTAACCCTCAAAATTATAAACAAACATTTATGAGCAACAGATTCAGTTAGATTTTAATTTATTTTAAATATGTTTTCACAAATTTTAACTTGATAATATAGAAACTACAAGTGTCTTATTGGTCTGAAATTATCATTTATCCTAGATGTATTGGAGTCGTCCATGTAACTCTGGAGGAGCTGCAGAGATTAACAGCTCAGGTTAAATCTTTATTTTATTGAAGAGGAGGAGGAGCTTCGTCCTCGAAGGCGGGGCTTGGTCCACCCAGGTGTTTTGCACTGCTGAATGGTTGCCATGGAGATTCAAGGATTTCTCAAATATTCATGACAGAATCAAAGTAACACTCCAGGTTTGGTTTTGATGATGGAATAACATTATAAAATGATGCAAAGTTTTTTTTAAAAAGTTGATTTTACATGAAACTTCCCCTTTAAATCAAAATGCATGCCACACTTTTCAGATGTTTTTGCTAAAAATAAAACCTTGAAAACGTTCTTTCCTCTTCAAAATGTGCATCCAGGAAGTCAGTCGACTCTATTTTTGTCTTTATTTATAGAGAAGAAGCTCATGACTTTGAAAACGATGACAAATTTACGGCGGATATCGTGGAAACGGCAGCAGCTGCAGCACCAAACACCTGAGTGACAAACACCTGTTTGGAAATCCTCAGCAAACTGGGGTCACCCGGTTCATTATGTGTTTGTGCATGTAAGACTCATCAGACACACGCAGCGCAGCAAGCAGCCTGACGGCGCTGCTCCACCTCACCCAGGCAGGCAGGACTAATCCATGAGCGATAATCACCTCATCTCCCCGGCCAACGCGCCTGTCCTGCTTCATTTACGCCTTTCAGACGTCTGTGTTGCCCAAGACAATGGAGTCGTTATCAATTACAGTCTGCCAGAACAAAACACAGCAGCCTGTCACACACACACCCCCCCACACACACACACCTAGAGTATGATTTACTTTGAGTTTACACATTCATGGATATAGTACACAGAAATTGATTAATTCGACCTGATCCAATGTTTTAGTTCTGCTGTTTGGTTAGAGTGAAGCGTTCAAATCAGAGCTACCCAACATGGGGGGCGGGGACCCCAAGAGGGTCGCCAGGTATGAAATCAAGGGTCATGGAATGGGTTTCAGAGTCATTTTTATCTGAAACCTGAGGTGTATGGAAGGCCAAAAGAGACAAAATTACATAAATATAACATGAAATACATAAATAATGAACTCTTTTTGATTTTTTTTTGTTTGTTTTGGTTCATTTCCAGTTCCGAAAAATTCATTAACAATTCATTTATCCCAGAAAAATCAGGGAAAAACAGAAATAGTAAAGATTTTATAAAACAGAACGGCAATAAACAGTTTTTTCTTCCACTCAACTTTTCATTACTATGCAACTCATTGTACAAACATGCAATAAATAAAGAAGACTTTGAATCACTGAAATAAATCCATTCTTCTTTAGGCTTTGCTTCACAATCTCATCTTGTTTTCTTTTTCACTTTTTTTCTACCAATCTTTTCCTTCCACTCAACTTTCCATCAATATTAGCCATGATTTTTGCTTCAGTTTAGGCCTTTTCTACAAAGTGTGTCTGTATATATGTACTGGAAGATATTGCTTTGAAAAAGTCTTTTTTTTTCCTGTTTCTGATTTGAAGGAGCATTTATCATTTTCCCTCCACTTCTCCATCGGCTCTGCGACTGTTCGGGTCTCTGCAGCCCAGCTGGAGGCGGTTACAGTCACTTAACAGACTAAAAGCTTCGCTCTGCTGGTTTCCACAAAGAAGCGCACATGTAGGCCGGCGTTATTGAAATAAACGATGCGTCAGAAACCAACCGAAGAGTCGCTGATTTCCTTTTTTCTCGCATGAATCCTGTTCTCACACAAGAGGAAATGTTAAGGTTTCTCCCAGAGGAGCTGTACGTAATCCTCCAAACGGCATCCGGACGCTCACCTTCAGAAGAAGGAGCAATAAAAAGATTTGAAAAAGTGTTGAAAAAGAGACAAATGAAGGTGAAATAGGAGTCGGGGTGTGAGGAAGACGCATGATGACAGGTCGGCTCTCAGAGAGACGTGGGAGGTCCGACGTTTCCCCGTTCGATCTCCTCCTCTGGGTCTGTGTGTGGCAACCAGTTCAGCTCTTTTGTATACGTGACCTCAGAGAAGACAAATACACAAACTCACAGAAAAACCTGAGCCTGAGTAAATGTGGAGAAACACACACCTTGGGGTTTTTAACAGGGGTTCTGCGCGGCGTCCATGTTTTCACAGTGACGTGTAGGTAAGTAAAGTCCGTGACCCGCGGAGCCGGCGCTGCTTAGAATCATTGAGACTGAGGGCTGCTGACACCGGAATGTGAAATATGTTGGAACGGGCCGGGTGAAAACCAGCTTCCAGGTTTAATACAAACTGAAAAACTAACAAAAATTATCTGTAAAATTGTTGGTAATGCAGTTTCTATGAAACGTATTGATCATATTGGATGTTTATCCTTTTTATTGCTTTTACAAAACAATAATAATCAACATAGTTTGGGTTTTTTACAAAGTAATTATGTAAAAGTAAAATTCCCAACATTTTAATTTTCATTTCCCCTCCTCACCTGTGGGGGCGCTGCACCAAAAACCGCTGAAGGAAACAACATGAAAACAACAACTTCCTTCTTCATGAAGTGTAAATAAAAATTGATTAGCATCAGATTTTAGCGTTTGTAGGATTTCTCTTTTATTTTATGAAAAGCCATTTCTCCCGCTAGCACAAGACTAGCGCATTTGTTTTGGTTGTATTTACCCAGAATTCCTTACTCTGTAGTCCACTTCCTGCTTTTGTTGGTGTTCACATATGTATGTGAACAAAATCAGAATTGGCTGGTCAAGATCGGTAATCAGTGATCAGCCAGAAAACTGCAATCGGTTCAATCTTTGGACAAAATGTCTAATTTCCACTTATTTGGTCACCAAAACAGAGAACATGTGAAATAAACCAAATATTCCAGGAAGAGAACTTCATACCTCACCTGGAAGCCCCAAAGACGATGAGAAATTAGTTCCCAGAACCGTCCGGTGTGGCCGATCCAGACAAAGTCGCACAGCTGATTAACATTTCAGCACAAACATTAAGAAAATTAGAGATTTTCTGAGAACTTTATTTTGAATTAAACCCAAAGAGTTTCTCCCTAATCTGTAGTTGTGGATGTTATTTTCTAAAACCGGAGCTACGTCACGTCTCTGTGCTTCTCCTAATTAGCGACAGCCTGTGGAGAAGCGTGAGGCGGAGGTGACTCTGCATCGGCTGGTGATGATGGATCACAGGAATCGATGCCAGCCCAGCAGAGCGGCAGAACCTGGACTCACTGGAGGGAAAAGGCTGTAAAATCCCTGCAGTTTAGATGCTAATTCATTCATGGAGTGAGTCATAACGATGGAACAATGTACACCTCGAGTGTTTCTACTCGATTCTTTATTGAATGTTGTTTATAGCAAAATGAACAGACATAATAGTTAATGGTGCAGTTAATTGGGCTTAATATGGAGCATTTATGTTTGTTTTTCTCTCATTACAAACTGGGCAAAGCTATTTTTTTGTTCTTCATCTCTTTACAAAGCATTACTTTTGAAAAAAGTAAGACAGACAAAAGTGAATCAGACAAACCTGATAGAGTTTCCTAAGAAATGACACCTTTGGTATTTTTATATCATAACTGTTGATTTTATTGAATGTTTTTCTGAAAAAAATTGTCCACAACAATCACAATCAGCTAAAACATGAATGAATAGAAAGTTTTAAGGAGAAAATGTATTAATAAATTACATAATAACAGATTTATTTCTTCTTATATTATGAAAATTATCTTCAGGCAGAAAACAGATAAGTGTCAGGACAGCTGGCTAGCAAAGGACAATGCTAGCTTGGAAGCTAGCAGAGGATTGTAGCTATTTTTAGCTACAATTCTCACTTGCTATATATCTTAAAAGTAAACTAGCTAGCTAATAACAGCTTCCTGCAGCAACACAGCAACATATCAAGAGTTGTTGATGAAAACTTAGCTAGCTAACTAGCTACCTGAAAAGTTACTGCCCTAGACAGCTAACTTAAAAGCTAGCAAAATGCTAATTAATCCTGGCTAATAAACCTACAACCCAACGATCTAGGAAGATTTTAGCACCAATATAATCAATTTTACCCCAAATTTTAAATCAATGATGCTAATGCATAGACTCATTAACTGATGTTGTTAATTCAGGTAATTTTATGTTTTTATCGTCATTGTCACTCACTGCAGTTTGGCTCAGTTGTCAAAAATAAGTACAAATAAAGTAAAAATAGAGCAACAACAAAAAAAAAAGTACTTTATTAAAAAACGTTTTTTGTGCTAGCTCCCTTTCTTTGAGAGTAACCTGACCAGAAACAGAGGAAGCAAACGGTAAATGTCTTGAGGTCAAAGGTCAAACAGAAGACAGCTGCCTTCACTGAAAACAGTTGGTCCTAGAGTCTATAAAAAATATGTAGTAAAAATTAGCAACAGGGAAACAGCTTCTTACTTAACTTTACCTCTATTTATAGTCAAGAAAACCTTTAAATAAGCGAGTTTGGATGAGAAGCCAAGATAACGTCACATACATTAAGGAGGTAAAGAAATCTCCAGTGGTTACTGTTACAGGGAAAAGTAGTTTATTGGCAAATTTCAAGGCTTTTGTGCACATCTTTATTAGATCTACTAATAACTGTGGAGGGGATGTATTTAGAATAAACACAACCGCATTCTTTCACTCCCACCACGCTGCGCAAACCATAAAATAAAATAAAAACTCCCCCATTAAAGTCCCACCGTATCCAATCAGTATATAAACATAAAAATCAGTGAGACATAAAGGATTTATAGGCAGGAGGAAGTCTCAGCAAACAGCAGAAACTCCTGAGGGCGTCTTTCTGGTGTCTGCTTAAAAACATAAAGCAGCCGACTGTGAAACAACGGGATCCAAGCTGATGGGGATCTGAAAACGAATCAGGAACAAAACGACGTCGGGTTGTTTTAGCCCGGCACTGATGGAGCTGCCAACAAGCCCAAACGTAGAGCCAAAACTAAACACAACTTCCTGGGATCTTTAGAGCAACTTAAAACATGTCTGAATACGACGGTAAACTAATTTACTGCAATGTTTGTGTTAGAGAGACTCAGGTTGTTTTTATCACTGATAGACCAAAGCTCCAACATTTGTTATATTTTCAGCTGCTGTGATTCTGTTTCACACTACTCTGAGTCAAATCAAGCAAATCTGTTCCCTTCCTTGCCTGTGGGGGCGCTGCACCAAGAACCAACAAGAAAACCTCAGAAGAAGACACTGAGTGCAGCTTCTTTCCTCAGGAAATTTAAACAAAAATGGAGTAGCGTCAGATTTAGCAGTGGTACGATTTCGCTTTTCTCTTTAGTAAAAAAACACGAGTCATTTCTTCTAGCTAGCGCTAGACTCTCATGTTAGTTAGGCCGGTGTGAATGAATCTTTAGCTTGGGAAGCTAGAATATCAAAGCAAAAGCTGCTTGACAGACTATTGGCTGGCATTTGCAAAGCTGCCAATCCAGGAACACCTTTTATTTTCCCTGGTCTAGGTCTGTAGGAGGTCTGAAATTCGCTTTTTTGATTCTACGACGAATTCAAACCTCCACAAACGAGCCGAACTTTCTAGACAAACGAACTGGAGTTGAATTAAAGCGAACCTAACAGGACTGTGTGAATCCACCCAGGGTCTCGGTTCAATTGAAGTGAACTCTGATGCGGTTTGAATGCATACTGTATGTAAACGTCAAATGCACTGGAGACCACTCCAAAAGTAGGAAGTGGACTACAACACAGGGCATTCTGGGTAAATGCAACCAAAACTAATCTAGCACTAGCAGGAGAAGTGGCTCATACTTTTTTTTAGCGGTTGGAGGATTTACCTCCAACTGCTAAAATATGATGCTAGTCCATTTTCGTTCACATTTTGAGAAGAAGGAAGTGGCTCCCAGTGTCATTCCTTCAGTGGTTCTTGGTACAGCGCTCCCACAGGTGAGGAGGGGAACAAGTTTTTCAAATAGTTTGGTTGGTTTGACTCAGTGCAGTGTAAGAGAAAAACACAGCAGCTGAAAATATAACAAATGTTGCCATTTAACCTAATCTAAATGGCAACATTTGTTAGTTTGCCGTTTGGAACAGGACTTTCCAGGCAAGAAAGCGAACTAAGCAGAGCTGGTGGTAATGATGCAGCTTAGAGTCCCTCGGGATGTTAGTAAAATGTGCATCCAATTTAGAAATTCAAGGTCGACCGATTCACAAGGGTCATCACAGCTGCCAGATCCCTGCTGGCTCAGTAAACAGTCATACTCCAAAACCCAAAGAGAGTAATCACACTGAAGTAATTAGCTAATTTTAACAGATAAAGCTGTTTATTAGAAGTTTTTAAAAGCATCAAGGCCACCAACACAGTTTTCATTACAAGCTACTCAGTATGAAGGTGATGAAGGAAGGACAGTGAGTGGGACTAAATTCCTGTCTTCTATCTGCTGTGTCTCACTGTGGACGGAGTCAGAGTGATTTACTGAGGGGTTCAGTGGGAGGTGGCAGTGATAACTCAAGGTAAACAGCGTTTAGCAGCAATAAGGAGCCTGGTTATTGTAACCGTGTCAAAGGAAAAATAACTACTTTTCACAGAAAGGAACTCAACTGGAAAATACCCAGTATGAACCATTAACAGGATGTCTGTTAGAGAACATGGAGGAGACGTTTCAGGCAGCCATGATTTTTCAGTCAGAGGCTTTTTATGTTTTACTTTAAATAAAAAAACATCATGAAAAATATCAAGATGTTGGTTTGTAAGATTTGTTTATGTAAACAAACCTGGTGACAAAATTCATAGATGGATGGATGGATGGATGGATGGATGGATGGATGATTGGATGGATGATGGATGGATGGTTAGGCATAAATGATTGGAAAATAGATGTATGACCTTTGACCCCCAGGTCCACCAGATCTCCGTTGTTTGGGTCAGTTGGTCCAGACCTGGTTGTGTCGGTTCTTTGCTCTTCTTCTCCTCTCTGCCGTTTTGGTCGATGAATAAAATGACAATAAGCACTTTGGTTTCTTCCTGCTGACAAACTGCTGTGAATCTCATCAGGGGTTATAATGATAACAGAAATGATGCAGCGTTGGGTTTTCAATGTGTCGATGGAGTCATGAATACCAAAGAGTGTTTTCTTATGATAATTAATCACATCTCCTGATTCTGATGATGTTTATGTAGAGGGAGGGGAGAAAAACAAGTTATTAGTAAATAAAAACAATAAGTAAGAAAATAGGCTCCCGAACATACATTTTCTTTTTGTATCTTTAATTTCTCGTGGTAATAAGTTCTTTAGTGTTAGTTCAGTTAGTCCGTGCAATTCAACACACAACCGCCAGGGGCGCTGCCGCGTTGGTGGCATAGAGAAGAAGAATAAATCTTCCCTTAGCTCAACGTGTGTCTCGTCTTTCTCAGGTCAGTAGAAACATGGTTTTATGTACATATATTAGTTCTCCTGAAGAGTCGAAAAGGTTTTTAAATCGAATCCCAACTAATGAGTCAAGTAGTTCGTTTTGTGATCGTTTTTGTGTACAAAACGGGACTTGTTCTGAAGGCTAATTGGAGCTAATGCTAGCAGACTTCTACGTGTGTGAGCTAGCAGCGGAGCTAGCTCAGGAGATAGCTAAGCAGCTAGCTCAGGAGCTAGTTGAGGAGGTAGCTGAAGGACTGGAGTTCATTTGAACTTGTGTTTTGCACATTTTGAGATATTCTCACTCAAAGAACATTATTTTGGTTTGTTTATTGTATTTTGTCCTATGGTTTTTCAGACGCTTATACAAACTGATATTAGCTTCTCATCCTATTGTTATCCTGCTTTAAAGAAACAAAGGATTTCTATGATCTGGTTGAGAGATGAATCAATCAGATGGTATTTCTTTATTTTCAGGCGTTCTGAACGGCCACCTTCTCCTCCACTGTCTCCCTGTGTGTGGCTGACAGATGATAGGAGGGGAGCAGATGAAAGATGACGCTGATTAAAATAATTCGCCTCCCGTCATGGAGCAGAACGCGGCCTCCCTCTCCCAGACGGTCGATTCCTCCTCCTCTGCGTTAAAAATGAAAAGTATCGATCTCATTTCGCCTCAAGCTGCTCCGCTGATTGAACCCGAGGCGATCCGTATCAGAGGAGGAGGAGTTCATCCGCGGCGCCGGCGCTCCTGGTCCTCCTGGTCCTCCAGGTCTCAGACAGACGCCACCTCTGTGTTTACAGCTCAGAGCCGGAGAGGAAACGAGAACAAACCCAGATCACGGCGTTTAAAGCTGCAGAATGTAACTTTTATAGAAATATATGATTTTTATATGTATTTGTGAAAACTGTCACCATGTTTATGACAGATAATCTGTGAAAAGATCGATCTTCTTCTGCACCCTGAGTTTTGTCGTGTGAAGAAACTTTTCCCTTTAGAAACAAACAAACAAAAAAAAAAATCAGAGCCAGGAGGCGGGGCTTAGCGCTGTCAATCATCCTCATGTACATTCTGCTAAATGTTCTAATGGCTGAAAAAATTACTGTTACAGGAAAACTGCCCATACTGGCTATGCTAACTAGCTTTAGCATTCAGCTATCCGGTAGAAGCTGCAGCGTAGCAGAGAGCAACAGGAGGGGTTTGAGTAGCGTATAACACAAGCATGATTGACAGCGCTAAAATCATCCTCCTGGCTCTGATTGGTTGTTTTAACCAAAACTTTAACGCACATCAAACTTTATTCAACTGAATTTTTACTAATTAAATTAATTTAGGGGAAGCTAAGTGAGCTAAATGTTCACTTAGCTCTGCTATTAGCGAATTAGCATCATTTTAACAGAGATCATGTGATGAAAAATAAGATGGCAGACAGTGTTGAATAAAAAAGATTAAATCTATTTGTTAGGACGAGTCGAGCAGCAGAGAAGTATTAAGTGATACATCACAGAGCTGAATGTGTGTCTGTTTTCACTGATTTATCTTTATTACAGTCTTTGTTTCACCTGGGAATTCAAACCTAGACGGTCATTTTATTTCTGTTATTGCTGTTTGGAAAATTGTCATATTGGAGCAGAAAACAAGACGGATGTTTTATTTCTTACTGGGTCTCCATTAGAGAAAAAGTGTTTCCCCTCGCAGAGATTTCTACTGTAATAAATGTGTCAGAAAAGAAAAAGGGAACATGAATGGATGCAAAATGCAGTTTTTAAGTGCCTATATCTGTATAAGTGATTTATGAAAACAAAAGATAAATAGACCTATATGTTGTATTTAATAATTAAAATATAAACGCTCTAATAAACCAGTAAAATTACAAAATTATTAAAATACATTTATTTTATAGGAAATAAAGATACTAACAGTTGTGACTCTGAAAATGAAAAAAAATATATATTTTTTTATTTATATAGGAAAATAAAGGAATAAAAAGAAGATTAAAAACTTACTAAGGAAGTGAAGTTATATTTAAATATTTTTTAAATGTGTCTTGGGATAAAGCTACTGAAATAAAAATATGAAATTTAAAAAATTATTATTCCACCCGTATTGTGATCAAGTTTAGAGAAAATAGTAATGGGCAAATTGATTTAAATTAATTCATATTTTTATAATTTAAAAAATGTATTAAACATAAATTATTTTGTTTAATAAATCCAGTTATTTCAACAAAAATCCTTGAGTTTCTCTCCAGATCTGCATCAGGTGTTTTTCACAAAGAGCGTCTAATCATACAAATTAAAATCAACTCAAATTAGCCTAATTAAGATGTGGAGCCTTATTAAATACAGTTTTAATCTGGAAATTAGCAGGACTAGCACACACCTCGGTAATCTGTTTAGGAGATGCTGCTCTCCATGTTTTATTGTTTCAAAAAGTGAAACGGCACAAAAACACGACACTTCAGAGGAGAAATCCATGTTTAATAAAGAGATGAAGGATGGAGTGAAGACGGATGAAAGAGTTTCAATTGGAGAGAGAAAAAACAAGTAATGAGGAGAGTCCACCGTTCCGCTAACAGCAAAGCTTTTGTTAACTACTAAAACGTTTAGCACATTTAGCTTTGCATAAACTGATTTTTCCAGAAAAAGTCTAAATTGTGAGCTTATTGAGTCAAAATCATCAACAGAGATAGAAAAAGTGAACAACTATAACAATCACATCCTGAAATGCAAATCATACAAGTTGGTGTGTTGTAATGTGTTGGTTATCAACATGGTTCAATTCAGGGCTTTAGCATTAGCATCCACTAAATTCTGTATTGGTATAATGCTACTAGATGTGGTAAAGATGTGGCGCTATAGTGTTAGCTTTCACTAACTTCCATATTAGCATAGCACATTAGCATAAGGTTCTGCTGAATGCTGTATTGTATGGAGCTTTAGCATTACCTTCTGCTAAACACAGGCTAGGTTTAGCCCTTTAGCATTAGCTTCCAGTGTAGTGCCTTAGCATTAGCTTCCATTAAATGATGTATTGTAGCGCTTTAGCGTTAACCTCTGCTAAACACCGTATTGGTACAGAGATTTAGTTTTTTTACCTTCTACTAAATATTGTTCTTCAATATCAGATTGTTGGATCTCTAGATTTATTCTTTTTTTTTACTTTCAAATATCAACATTGACCGTTTTCAGCTGGTTGTGTTGTTGTATAATCCAAGCAGTTCTGAGCATAAAACATAAAATTTACTTCATATAATTAAAACCAATGATTTTCTTAGTTCAAAATGTACCAAACTGTAATTTTTACGTACAAATCCAACGTTAATAAACACAACTTTTTATGTTTGTTCCTAAATAAGTTAGCTTGTGAACTATCGGAGGCGATTTATCTCTGTTTTCTGACCGGTGCGTCTCCAGCTATCGGCTGTCCAATGTGCCGCATAATGGATAGCGGAGGTGGCAGGATAAACAGTTGGGGGTGTGAGCCGAGTGCAGGGAAGGTCAGACTTGTTGATTTATGGTCTGCGTGATGAATCACCTCCCCTTTCAGAGCCGAGGTCACCGTCAGGATCCTCTGACTGAAGAGCATCTGTAGCTTCAGCTGTGGCCTCCTTGACCTGCTCAACTTTTTGATTCTCCTGCCTGTCACTCGCCGCCTCCTCATCCTTCTTTCCTTTCCCCGTTTGCCTTCAACTTCTCAACTTTGCTTTGCTTTCTTTGTTTCATTACACTAATAAATATGTCACTGTTTGCTTTAAAAATCCCTCCAGCAGTAGGAAACAGTCCAACATGAACTCAGTTTGGAAAATCAGGGGTGAATTTTGTTGGTTGAGTCAAGCTAACGGCGTCTAAATCTGAGAATCTAACCTGCAGTTCCTTCCCTGCTCTCTCCTTCCCTCAGCTGGCTCACATTTCTCCTGATTAGTCCATCTGGTTTTTCTGTTACTTTACACCCTGGATAAGTATTTAAACTCTGCAAAACCCCTTATGACTGTTCTCTTATTCAAAAGAGACTATAAGACAGGAACAGTTAAAATACATAAATATGTGTTTGCTTTAACTGCTAACGTTTTAAAGTGTAACTACATAAAGACATGTAAATGTTGGTATTACTAATTTATTGCAGTTCGCAACAGCAAAAGAAAAAAATAAGTCAGAACTGTCAAACCATTTTTTTCTCGCTCTCTGTCGGCTATGCTCCACACAGACTCGTTGCCATAGCAACTGACTAACACAGCTGTGGTTGATTAGATAATTTAAACACCTGCTCTATTGATCATATGTCGGAGTTGGTGTATGGGTCGTTTTTTTATATTTCTTTGCTGAATCGAAACAATTCCACAGCACATCTACATGTTACGGTTGTCAAAGTCAAGCTAGCATAACTGAGCTACTTCCCTTTCCCTTGCCGTTTTACTTCTCATTTAAAACTTTTACTGACCTTGTTATTTAGTTGTTGTAGTGTTGATAGTTAGTAGCAAAGGACCACGTCCCTTTATCTTCTATATATCAGGCGTACGTTTAAGATTTAGCACGTTAACAGCTAAAACCAAAGCTAGGCGTCATCAACAAGCAGCTTTTTGCCCTCCAGCAGGGACATGGGATCTAGTGCCAACACAAAAACAAAACAAATTAGAAGATTATGAAAGGACGTTTAAAGTGACAGTGAAGCAGCTTCAGGTCTTTGTATGAATATATTTGAGAAAATGTTTTAACCCTAAACAACTTGAGTTAGAAACTGGAGCTTTTGCAGCTAACGCTCTTATCTCCGGTTAGCAGCATCAGCAACACAAACACCAGCTCTCTCCTCTTCATTTGATCGTCTCGCCTCATCATCTTCCATCTTAACAAACTCTAGTCCAATTAAAAGGGCACAAATTATTGAGTTAGCTCCTTAGCACCTAGCATACATCACACACCCAACATGGCGGCTTTCGTGTGACAATATTTTCTGACAATAAAATGTATAAAAAACTAAATAACTCTTTTAAGATCATTATAACAAAGAATAAATCTAAATTTCATAGAATAAACAAATGGATATAAAAATTATACCATTTGTATTCAAATGTATAAATGATTTATATTCTGATGAATAAGTCATTTTAGAAGAAGGGCTCAAACTTTTGCTTGTGTTGAATTAAACATTTTCACCTTTATTATCGCTGACAGTAAAGAAATGAAGAAAAACACGGAGATAAAGACGAGGAAGGACAAATAATAAAGGTGTCAGCTGGAATTCAATCGGCGCCTGTGCAGTTCAGACTCTGAGCCCTCCGGGTGTCCAAACTGTTGAAATATGAAGAGCACATCTTAGCTGGAGGATTCTCTGTCATTTTCCAAACAAAGAGGAAGAGCTCCGGTCCAAATGGGACAGAACGGGTTTGAAATTGGGCAGAAATGACCAGCAGCAACATAATGTTCGTCTCTTATATTCTGCCTGTTCTGCCTCGAAAACACTATTATCCTCCTCTGGTGATTACGGTTCACCTTGTTCCCTGAGATGATGCAGAGTCATGATGAACTATTCAGCTAACAGGTTATACGACCAAACACAAAGACCTGCATGGCCCAGTCATACTGCAGACTTTAAAGGTTTCATTTAATTAAACTAAAATGAACCAACAGGAAAAATAACAACATCCAGAGTGAGTCTAGTCAAAGTCCTGACAGACCTTATGGTGAGTTATGTGTAAAAATTGCTTGGATGTGAACAGGATGTGATTCAACAGCAATTTAGAGCCACTTTTTGTTATTTTCCTGTCAGTTACCATGGGAACCGAGGCCTGGATGAAAGGAAGATAGAGAACATGAAACGGAATTTTATTAACAAAATGGAGTAAAGAAGAAACAAAACAGAATTCAGAAGAAACAAAACGGAATCCACAAGAAACAAAACGGAATCCACAAGAAACAAAACGGAATCCAGAAGAAACAAAACAGAATCCACAAGAAACAAAACGGAATCCACAGGAAACCAAACGGAATCCAGAAGAAACAAAACGGAATCCAGAAGAAACAAAACGGAATCCACAAGAAACAAAACGGAATCCACAAGACACAAAACGGAATCTACAGGAAACAAAACGGAATCCAGAAGAAACAAAACGGAATCCACAAGAAACAAAACGGAATCCACAAGAAACAAAACGGAATCCACAAGAAACAAAACGGAATCCACA
>CAEFZY010067808.1:0-14107 GCA_903066815.1 Brachyrhaphis roseni
AGCGGCAGCTGCAGCTTCAAGGTCTTGGACAAACTTTCACACAGTTTAACAACTTTTCTCTGGGGTGTGAATACTAAACCTAAGATACAAACTAGTAAAACTGTTAATGTAAGAATAGTAACAAAACATAATTTTCCTGACATACTCTTAATGGTATTGTATTAGCGATTAGGTAATGCATTCAGCAAGTACTTTTACTTTTAATACTTAAGTATTTTTAAAAGCCAGTACTTTTTGACTTTTACTCAAGTAAAAATATTAATGTGGTGCTTTTACTTTTACTAGAGTACATTTTTGTCTGTGTATTTGTACTTTTACTTAAGTACATTTTTTGAGTACTTTATACAACACTGGACATTTCAACAACTGCTCAGACACGTTTGACCAAAGGAGCCAGCACTGACGCGTTCGGTCAAAATAATGCAGAGCAAAACAAATATATGTTAAAATGACCAAATTCGCAAATAAACATAAAGATAGAACCCCTGAATAATCTTTTTAGACACTTTATCAGTGTTATGTAAAAACATAACATCCCTTTAAATCTTACAAAAATTATCCATGGAAGATCCTTAAATTTTAAGCTGTCTTTATATGTAACAGGTAAACCTCTAAACACGTTTTATTTAGCTGAACGGAGGGGTGGGGGATGCCTCTGGATTGTAAAATTGCAGACAGTTGATATTACAGATGATCAAAATATGTGCCTTCAATTTACTTCATTTTCTTCATTTTGACTGATTTTCTGTCAAATTAGTTAGAAACAAATGAGGCAATGATTGCCATCGCTTAGCTAAAGGTCAAAGTCCGATATTCTATGTCGAAGTTGATTTGCAAAACAAAGATATGAAAACACTGAATAGCTTTTTGAACGGGCTTCTTGCTTTTAAAACCGATGTGCTGTGAGGTTTTAACCAGGAGATGGCGCCTTTACTCCTGACTCCTTCGTCTCTTCTGCCTTTGCAGCAAATGCTGTAAACATAGCAGCAAATAGACGATGCAGAGCTAAATGCCCCTCAGAAAGCGTCGATGTTGTCAAGCCCCGACTTACTGACCTCGTGTCCTTTTTAAACTCAGCAGCTGAAATCTCTAAATTAGAGATCAAACCAGTGTGAGTATCTTGAACCCACTGTAACAAATATGGCTGGCAAGCCATCGGCTCTGTTCCAACCCCATTTCTCTGCTTTTGCAAACAAGAACAAGAAAAGCTCAAATAATTTTTTTAAATTTTATTTTATTACAATTTTTATTTCCTTTAATAATAATAATAATAATAATAACAACAACAACAATAATAATAATAATAATAATAATAAAGTCACAAATGTTGCAATTCAACAAAAACCTAATAAGAAAAAAAGAATAACTACTCTCCATAAAACTCAAGCACAGCTAAATTTGCCAAAGTAACTCGACTATTGAGTCATATTTATTTTAGTCTTATGAACTGAATGTCTCACCATTAGGGGAGCTGTCTCAAGTCGAGTGTGTTGTATGTGTTTCCCACAAGCTCATATGATTGTACACATTAATCTCACCATCTTCAGCCGAGTCACTTGATTTTGCTTCTCTCCTCCAGGATGATGGTGTTGCTGACTCACTGCAGCTGGCAACATCACCAGTCAACTCAAGCCCTAAGACAAAACACTATTTACCATGTGTGTTTCAGTGTGAAATGACTGGAGAAACCAGCCAAAGATATATTTATCTGTTTTTAACACCTTTCAGTTACATTTAATTTAAAATGATTTATCTGTCTTTTAGTTGACTCCCTATTGTAGGAGTAAAGAATGGACTCCTGTAACAATATGTATGTGCTGCATATTGTTTTGAATTTACCTTTTTTTTGTCTATGAATTCCCAACATATACAATCTTTAAAAAAGTTCCAATTGCTTTGCAGCATTAGTGTGCTTACTGTACATATTCAGTAACCAGAGATTTATTTATTTATTTTTTTTGCTGTGAAAACAAAGCTCTGGAGGCTTCTTTCATAATGTTTGTTTCTGAACTTATTTGTATAGTACACAGAAAATTCAGAAGAGCCACCACTCATTTTGTTAGTGCTCTTGGGAGTAAGTAACTGGAGGCATTTTGAATGTGTGGGTGTTATTTATTTATTGATTTATTTAAGTGTTTTACTTCTGTGGATTTGCTGCTCTTACAGCCAAAACATCAAGCTATGAGTGTAAATGTTTAGTAGGAGATTAGAAGTGAACTTAATCAGTGAAGCGCTTTCTCTGCCATTTATCAAAGCCACACCCTTGACCCCATCAGGGAGCCTCACTAGCTCAGCATGCCCATGTTTGGTGCATATACATGGCTGTTACTATAGAAACCATTCCCCAAATAGCTGTAGCCATGGAAACACCTTCCCTGTCTCCATCAGGGTGCAAAAAGAAAATGTAGCCTTTTTTTTCAGCAGTTGAACTCTTGAACCTTCTTTATCATGCTCTTCACTCTCTGGATGAAAAATTACAGTCAAAACTGTACGGGAGACTTATCTGTCTTAATATAATTTAAGAGCAGAAGGAGTATTACATATTGGATGAAGCTTCAGGCTAAAGAAAAGCCTGAAGAGTGATTACTACTTATTTTTTAGAAAGCAAATTAAACTGCTAGGTGCCAAAGATTCAACTTACCTACAAGAAGCTTTTAAGCTGTATCCTAGAGTGGATGACTAATTACAAATATTGATCATCAAGCTTTCGTTTCTCTGAAGACCAACATGAGTAATGCCTCTCATTTGATTAACTGTTTCCTTCAAACCTACCCAATGAGGCCCTATAAATCTATTTAGCCACTCTATTAAATTATTGTTTGTCTGGAAGCTTCGTTTTCATACGGGACTGTTTGGACCATCTGCGACAAGGCTTTCAGAAAGGAGAGGCTGAGCTGTGTAGATCATTGTGTGCGTTTCATCTCTGCAGGGTGATATCCTTTCTGACTGCTTGTTAGTCCACAAAAGGAAGTGTGACATGGAAGTGTGTGATAGAAGAGTGCAGCCCGAAGACAGTTTTGACAGTTTGTCAGCTTTGCTCATCAAAATTATATGAACTCTTTCTCTGTTTAACTCACCCATTTCTTTCCTCCACTAGCCCGGACCTAAATAGAAAAACAAAAGAGTTCCTTCTAAAAGTCTTTCTAATATTTAATTATGTTTTTCAATATAATAAAATCTCAGCCTAATAGTCCTATAAACTACACTTGGAAAAACCACAGAACCATAAGACACACACACAGTAGGACAAAACAGTCTGACGTAAACATCCCCAAAACAATAAATCCGAATGTACGCTTAAGAAAGAAAATTTTATTTGTGATTTTTAAACCAAACACATTACCACTGTATCCATTTAGGTAAAATAAAAAGTTTGAAAAATAAATGGAATAAATGAAATTCACTACTTTTCACTGTTACATTTGATGAGAAGGTGTACAAAAAAAAAAAAAGTTTCACAACATATCTCTGCTAGTCCACTCAGGACAGCACACTGCCACCATAGTTCACCACCATACATTGGGAAAGAATGACAGCATGAACACTCACTAAACACAAGAATATACTAACATATAGTCATTTTTTTTCACAGGATTTTTTTCTTCCATTTTTTTTATAATGAGAGTGAAAGGGAAGTGATAGCTCTTCATAGAATCATACATATTTCAGTTACAATAATACAGAGTTAAATCGTCATGTCAAAGCCAGAGACAGAGTGATTTATTTTTTTTTTTGCTTTTTTAAGCTTTATTTATTTTTTTAATTTTTTGCTTTGCTTTGCTTGTCTTGAAACGCAAAACCACTGTTGGAAAAAGAGAGAAAATGAACTTGCAGTTGAAAGGTATCACACTATATCATTTACAAATACCTAAAGAAGGTTAGTGGATGCCGTAAAACATCTGTGGAGTGTGAACATTGTGGTACATGGATGCTTGGGAGCGACAGCAGTACATACAGATATTTCCTGTGCGATTAATGAAGAAAAAAAAATAATAATACAAAAGAATAAAATCAGAGCAATCTATCTATCTATATATATATTTCTCTATATAGTGTTTGTTTCCGTAGAGCAGTACATGCAGCAGCCACTTAATGGAGTGACGTCATACTGAGCCGCAAAACCTTTTGGGACGTGGCAACAAGTTACAGGCAACGGGAGGGCAACCAACAGAAGCAGGTCTTGAGGCACATCAGTGCCCCTTTTCAAAAACTGTCTGTGAGAAGGTTGGTGGGATAAAGCTCAGGGGAAAAAAAATCCCTGTGTGCCCAATATTTCTCAAGTTTCAATAGCTACTGTTCAATCTATGAGAAGTCTACAATACATTTACAGCGTACATAGAAGCTAGTATGTGACTTAATGTTCCTAAACAATCAAGTTGGTGATTTTTTTTTTGTCTTAATCGCTCATTTTATCACATTTCTTTTCAGTCGCTGTAATCAGCCCTATCCCACCATACCTCCTCTTGTGATTATCTACAAACAGGAAATGAACCACATACTGTAGTATACACAAGTTAAAAAGCACTGAACCATTTTGCACTTCAGAAGCACCTGACACGGGTTCAGGGTGCAAAGCCCTGTTTGGTTCTCCCTGGGCCTCGTCCGCATTACTCCATGCTGTTCTCAGCACACCACAATGTTCAGAGCAGGCCATCAGAGCAATGGGGTCGAGTGGGCGTCTGAGGACAACAGTGAGGTGGGCGCATAAAGCATAAAGCAGTTAAAGCTATGAAGAAAAATAAACACGGATATTATTGAATCTCTTTAAAGAACAAAAAAGACATTTCACACATTTTACATGAGAAGCAGTCGACATGATGGGCAACGAGCAAAATAAAAAGTGATTTTCAGTAAAATTTGGTTTTTGTGGCAGCTGGGAACAAATACAAGCAGGTGATCATCTGTAAACTCAAGGTGTCAGGTAAGGATTGGTTGCTGCCAAACATTCAAAGCAGAAAGCGTTTAGCTGTTGCTGCAAAAAGGAGGAGAAAAAGTGATATCAAAATTTCTCCAAATACTCTGTAAGGTATCTTCAGAGTCCACCATATAAAGCCACCTCAGCTGCACTCAACCCTCTGTGATGCTCAAGAGAATGTGAAGCATCTCCCCGTTTTCTCTCCATATCTACCAGTGGACTCTGTCCTCCTCAGTTGGGATTCTTGCAGAAGATAAAGCTCTTTGTGTGCTCTCCGAGCAAAGATAGAGCTATTGCAAATGGTTCTTCTTCCATCCTGAGAGAGTTGATGTACATCTGCACTCTCAGAAGTGAGCGTGCAGGGCAAAGAACTTGCAGTGTCCAGTTTTCAGCCAGTCTTTTCTCTTATGTTTTCTCTCACTCGTTCTTCCCAGGCCTCAGGTGCTTCCTGTGTCAATTGTCTCATGGGTAATAAGTTGCTGTTTGCACGTTTGGATGTGTTAGTGTGCGCGCATGTGGTTTCATTGAGATTTAAGGGAACACTGTTGGTAACTACCAGTGAATCTGCAGCAGTGCCAGTTTAGCCTTTAGTTTCAGTGACTCTTGTTTGTGCTATTTACAAGTAGAGTGTGTCCAGCTCCAGACTGCATGCATCTGTGTCAATCTTCTCACATTTTCCTCTTTTTTCCTTGGCTGGCACAGCTTTATGTTGTTTGTGTTCAATGTACTGGTCTCTTCGATTAGAGAATTCTTTACACATTGTCGTTGGGGAGGGGATAAGACAGAGGTGCCAACGTGCCCAGTGGGTTAAAGGAGAAAAGAAGAACAACACAAGGACAAGAATTGTACTTCCATTTTCCAAAAGGACAATAAAAGTAGACTCAGGGTGCATAGGCACATTGGGGCATGGAGAGGAAGAAACAATCATTCTCTTTTTTTGTTTTTAATCATTAATTGTATAAAGGCAAGATAAATAATTTACATCAGTATTTAACTGAAGGTAAACTATATCTTGGTAAGGCCAGAATCATAACAGAAAAAGCTTTGAAACTTTATTAGCAATAATGAATAATGGCATAAAATATTCTCTTTTTACCCAGTGAACTTTGGTTGGTACCTCTGTTTTAACAGCACCCTTTTCTTCTTAGCCATTTCATGCAATTTCTGCTCTCTGTTTTACTCGTCACCATCATCCTTGCCTTTATCCTTCTTATCTTTCTTCTCCTTTTCCTTCTTCTTCTTCTTCTTTTTCTTGGCCTCCTCCTTTTTTCCGAAGGTGATGAAATCGCTCTTGTCGTCCTCTCCTCCCTGGTTCTGTCTGATGGAAATTATGGCTGGGGAGCCAGGAATAATGAATGCTTCTGGAGGAACCTCTCCGGGCTTCAGGTGCTGTGGGGGCGCTCCGGGACCACCTGGGCCGTAACGAAAGTGCCAGCTGTTGCTGTCTACGCCGGCACCCATAGGTGGGGAAACCTCTCCTCCTTCACCATCTAAAAGAGAAACACAGAGAGATTAAAGATTAGCTTCAAATCTCTGGTGAAATCAAAGACTTGACATACATAAATTCTTCCAATTTTTATGACTTAATGAGATGTTTGATTCCAAGTCCCTTTATTTGTGTTTTACAAATTTAGTACAGCCTCTTGCTATTTTAAATAAGTAACAAGCTTCTCATATCACTACATTTTTTATTTCTTCCTTGAACTGAACACTAGTTAAATCTCACTGCCTTGCTATGCTTGTAAGAGACAATCTCAGTGGGTCATCATTTAATCATATGCTACAAGTTAAATGAAAGTCAAAGAAGAAAAAGGCATGACACATTCATAAAATCAAACTCAACTCAACCCAACTCTAATTAAAATTCACAGATTTTCACAATCTGTAGTCCTTAGCACTAACAACGTGTACTGTTTGAGGAGGGAAAAGATGAAATGAATGGATGAAAGACTCACTTGAGTCAAAAGCTCCTATTCCAATCAAATCTTTACACACGCCCATCATAGGCATGAATGACATTAACTTTAAGCTTTTAATAATTTGAATAGTTTTTTGTCAGGGTGGACTAAAAATAAACAAAACTTAAGTGGATGTTGAAGTTTGATTTATTTTTAGACTTGCATAAATGTCCGTTAGCAAGAAAATCACACACACTGGAAATAAACCCCATTTAGCACCGTTAAATACTGTAGATTTTCAGCTTGCCTGCAGTCAGGGCCATTTATTAAGAAGCTTAATGTTATCCTGCTTTATCCACTCACAAACCAGTTTTGGTTTACGTTGTTGGATCTCATAAATGTTCAAGAATTTTCAGTTTTCATTATTCAATCCATCCATCTTTCGAATTGCAATAATTACCAGCAAGACACCCTATGCTCAGCGTGTCACAGATGCAGACATGAATAAAAAACAGAGTGTTTTAAACTATTTGTTAGAATTGTGATGATGTTCTGGGTTTGTGCAGCTCATCAAACTTCTCCTTGATGGGAAATGAAAGATTCAAAGAAATCCTCTAACTCTTCTGATTTCTGTTTTGGTCATTCTTTTTAGCAAACAAATTTTGCCTACAATTTACCTTGTTAATTTATTTTTTCAAGAATAAACAGCATTATATTTCTGGTGAATGCATCTTGTTTATTTATAAACTTAAGTGATAGTCCACAGGAGTAATATTTCTTTTCTCTTCAAGAAAATACCCAAAAAACACTCACAAAACCTAAACATGTACGTATACATAAAAAATCTGAAAAGTCTGACGTGAACAAAGAGGTACTGCATCATTTTTAGTCATATAAATATCTTATCAGTATTTAGAGTGAAAATACCATGACCAAAACTCAGTGTGCTTCAGCATACAGAGTGTTAGGAAACGACATGCAGCCATTTTGCTTTACTCTGCAAAGCAATGACCTACTTGCCATTGTTTCCTCACATAAACTCTTTGCTTGTCTGATTCCTTTCCTGAGCTGTTACCAAAGGGGAGATTAACTGAGGACAGATCCAGCCAAGCTGAAAAAAAAATCATGTCTAGTAAAAGACAACTGGCCTCCTGCACTACTCAGAGTATACAAGCATCTGCATATTATTTTTCCTTTATCCTTACCCACAGAACATAATAATACAGGTGAAGATTTGCTGTATAAGTGAAACAAACATTTGAAAGGGGTATTTTTTTTTTATGAACTGGTGATACACTTTGTGCATTGATTTTAATATTTCAAAAATTAAGAGTGCACACGGTACACTGATGGAATATTTATCAAAAACAGAACAGAAAACCAGATTCTTAACATTTCTATACTGTGACAGAAACAGTCACATTGTTTCTTTTTTTCTTTTGGCTGAGAAAAAGTTCCCATTTGACTCCCTCACTAGTCAGCTTCTCGAATTGAAAAAAAAATATAAAATAAACAAATAAAAGCAAAGACCAAACAGATCAAGCCCAAAAGGAACAAATGAGAGCACCTAATAAAAAAATACTGGTGAGTTGTTTCTCTAAAGCATCCATTTTGTTGGTTCTAAAATAATACCTGCCTAACTCAAAGTGAAAACTTGATGAGACAGTGGTGCCTATGTGCAAGCTCGCACTAATAAATTTAATTACACCCCAGAGAGTGATGAGTCACGATGAAAGCAGACAGATGGAACACGTAAGGCAGACCAGAGTAACACTGCATTGTTTTATTCTCATTTAAGTAAATAAGGAAAAATCTGAAATCTGTACAACATTCTGAATATAGTGACATGTATTGTTGCTTATGTGCATCATTTTATCAACAAATACTGACATAAAGATTGCCTTCCTTTTAGGTTTATTCAATTTATTTCTATCTCTCCTGATGGTAATAAAATTCGTCCGTCCAGCAATATTCCAAAGCAAAGCACCTTGACTGTGAGAACTGATGTTGTTCCTTCTGCCTCTTCTTTTCCTGACCTTTTATCTAATCCAGCGTGAAAAGCATTGTAAACCAGCACCCATCCCTCCGAGTAATTGATGCAACTCTTAATTATATATATCAGTGTTAGTGATAACGTTAATATGATCTCGTACTAAACTGCTTGCCCATCAGCCATAACCACCAAGTGCATTAGAGACACTGACAGGAACGTATTTCATAGTTATAAGGGTTACTTCTCTCTGTACATATGCTGTCTGAACATTTTAACCCTGCTGCCTAAAGAGCTGTAAAGCCCCATTGCGTTACAGCCTGTGATATTTTCTGCATGTTCACTCTCTTAAATTGTACTTCCGAAGTCATCAGTCAAGCTTCTTCTTGTGTCAATGTCCCTTTATTCTCTTTGTGCCTCCAGTGGGTTTTCACAGCCACTCAAATCACCCAAGCTCCATTTTGCCATATCTACTTTATTCATCCGCTTGTCTTGCCCTACCATCAGCCAGTTGGACAGTTGCACAAAGGACTGCAGCGCAGTGTTACATAACGTCCTAAGGAGGAGGAGGAAGAGGGGCCATGTGAAGCATAGATGCAGATAAAAACGGTGATGCTCAACACAAAACTAAAGCATAGAAGAGAAGAGAAAAGATCTCCTGGATGTGATTCTTCACATATCAATCCTGCAGAGGGACCACACCTATTTTTAGAGGGTATATTTTAACCTGCTCTGCAGTGCATGAGTATATTCAAAGAACAAAAATATGACATTGCTATCATCTCAATCACATGTTGTTGCATTTTACTTTGTGGCGCAGTGTCTGTGTGAATTAACATGCATTCTCAAATCTGAACAGAAAAAAAAAGAGATGTGACTGATGGCAAAAATCTTCATGATAGTGTCTGTTGCTAAATGTGTGTGTAGAATATTAGGAGTGTTCCTGGTTAGGTTTCTTGTTAGTTTCATCATAATAACATTATATTGCCCAGATAGCCCATATAGCAGATGGTTGATGCAAACTTTAAAAGTATAGATACTGCTCTGAAATTCTGCATCTCCATGCAGGTTTGAAAGTGTGTGTCTGTGTACATCTCAACATTGTTGCAGTGACAAAAAAGTAGCCAGAAAAAAGGATTTATACCTTAGTGACATAAAGGAGGTGAGAACTGGCAAGAATTTTAAAGGCAATGGCAGCAGAGAACGGAACAAAGCTAACAGCAAAAAGAAAATAACCCAGCTAAAAATAGGAAGCAGATGGGCTGAAAGTATTCAAAAATAGTGAAATATCCCAGATTGTGTCTCTTTTCAACCCCACCTTTCTGAATGAGCCCAAAGGTTTCCACGTTATATCGACAATGGCTGACAGAGTACCACAATTAAATTTAAATTTACTCATGATGAGTTTAAGAAACTAAATGTAAAATACTGCAATAATGGATAGTCCATAAATTTAATGGCTCAGATAGTAAAGTTCCAAGCCTCTCAAAGTACAAAACGCAGCATGATTTTTGTCTCAGTTTCTGCCTGTCATTTGGACAGTTTTTGCCGTCAACAACAATGAAAACTGCCTGTCTCTGCACCAGTGGTTATGGTGAATGTGTCACTGTGAGTTTAATGCTCGAGGATGATACGGGAAACAGTGAACCTGCATCCATATCTGCAGTACACCACCACCCCAGTGAAAGTAGGTCACTACTTTCACTACTTTCCTCTTCCTCTTTCAACAACTTTCACCTCAAATTAAAGTGGCAATGTTTTAGCTTGTTCATCTTTACTCTTTCTCGTCCATTTGCTTATTCAGACTGGTCTTTCATGTAATGCTCGTTTATTATCCCTCACAATTCCCTTTCTTAGAGATCTTCTTTTGCACTGTGCCATATGTTTGCACCCCATCTTATACACACCCACCACTATTTCCTCCCACTCCTGTCAATATCAGGGGCCATGAATGGTTGCCATGGAAACAATGTCTTCCTGTGAAGCAGTAGGACATTGGTAGGAGCCATGGTGACAGTGCTTATGCTGATGGAGAATAATGCTCGAAGCTTTCTCTCACCACTGTCTGGTCTAACCACACTCCCCTAGCAACAGCAGCCTCATTCAGCCTCCCCTCTTTATTGCCGACTATGTCTCAGTCAATCAGTGTGATTTAGTCACTGTCACTCCTTCTCAAACCCTCCATTACTTATTCAGTATTGCTTAAAGTGTTCTTTATTTTAAATCATTTGCCTGGCAAGTCATCCTTTTAACCCCCCTCTCCATTGTCTCTTCCAATCTCACAACAGAAGTTTTTCTATTTTTATTTCAGTTCTACACAAAAACCCACACGTCAGTTGGTTTTAGCAGCAGATTTGTGAATTAGAGGGACAGACAAGGTGATGACACACAAGGAGTGATGAACAGATAGGAAGGGTGACTTGAACACAAGCCTAGCCCTGGTTTCCATAATGTGGCTGTGTTAATCTGGGCGTGGGCTGTGCACCATCTGTCACAACAGGAGCAGCACAAAGCAGGCAGACAAAACACTTGGACTCACAGGCGGTCAGATATAGGGACATACACGTGAAACACAAGGCATTGAGTGCAGATTCAATGATCTGATTCAAAATCAGAAGAGTGAAAACATGGGCGTTGTCGGCTGTCTAAGTCTCACGGTGAAGAGACACCACCCCACCAGCACTGCACCCATCCTGAAACAATGGCTTCAAAGAAATAAAACTCTAAAGAGAAGAGACAACCTGATAAACAGCAAGATTTAGCTATAAATAGCACTTAAACTGTGAAAGTTCAGATTATCCATTTTCCAGATATGATGAAAGAGAATTGAGATGAACTTCAGTAGTTAAGTCATTCTTTTGATCATCAGAGGAGCAGAGCTACAATTTTTTGTTTCTTATTACTATCACTACAAACCCTGGAGCCTTGTTTGTCAGACCCTAAAATGTATATTAAAGCTAACGTAACCTTCAGTTATTTCTATTCATATCATGGCCAACAACGAAATAAAGAGGGGGCAGGCAGCCCTTGGGTTAAAATGGTTAAAATGGCACAGGATGTCGTCTCTAACTGCGACAGCCAGATGAGACCACCTTAAGTCCGTGCAAGCTGATCTCATAGCCACTGATCTGCCCTAAGGACGTCACTGCTGTCTGTTGCGTCCTCTCCCTCTTTCTTGCTTGTCTGTGTTTGCTCTCCATTTTGTCCCTCACATTTTGAAGTGCCTGCAAGCTGTAAGTTCTCAGCTAAGGCAAGAAATCGATGGCATAGCAGAGGAGGCTGTTTGTACGCAAGTGTGGATGGGAGGAGACAATCGCTAGCTTGTGTGATATGTCTGCGTATGTAGCTCACAGCCTCCTATCTAAAATGGAGATCATGTTAGGCCAGCTTCTTAATCATGTCTAATAATCTCCCAATCAAACCCTAATGCTGGCATCCTGACAAATTTCTGACTTTTTTTCATTTGCATTATTTTCATTTTTTCTCCAACACTAATCTTTTTTTTTTTATTATTATTTAAGTCTTAATCCTTCTTCATCACTCTTTTATGTCTGTATTAGCAAAGATAAAAACTAAGTTCTCTGTAAGAGAGTTAATGCATATACAACACAGCCTATTTTTCATCACAAATATTGGTAAGGAGCACTGGATGTGTCACACTCAGTTTTTAGATTAAGTTACATGTGCAAGGGTATTCAAAGCTGGGTGACAAATGAATATGGACTCCCCGTGTCCATATTCAGGGAGTATGCATATCTGCTAAACTCCAGTACCTGTTGTAGTACCTCAACAAGTACTACAAACTGTTGAGATCGAGCAATACTCCCAGTAGACTTTGTGGGTACGTATAGGGTGTGGTAATGATCTATTTCTTCTTTTGGATGGCCAAGTTAAAACATTCATGTATGAAACATTTCTGTCTTGACAAATATTTTCTTTTCTAGTTGACTGTGACTCCTTGAGTCTTTCTTTTGTTAGTTACAAGGAAACCTTCATGATGTGATTCCAAATTTGTTCTTTTTTGCTTTTGAGAGCAAATTCGAATTTTTTTTTTTTTTTTTCTGGAAATAGCCAATCGTTAAGACGGAGAGCAGATACTTTAGGTTCTGCCAAATCAGTCCTGCCAAAGCAAATTTTATATAAACTAATTATGAAAAAGGATTGTAGAAAAAACTTTTCAAAAATTGGGCTGTTCCTTAATGACGGAAAGCAGGTAAAGCAATGTGGAGAAAGGACAGTACACATCCTGCAGGAGTGAGACAAGTCAAGGGAGAGTGGAGGGAATCTCAAATGCAGTATCATTTGAAATTTAATTATTATTTTTAGTTTACTAAGTTATTAGATAATCTGCAGGTATGAAAAAATATTTATCTTAAACTGTTGAAGTGAGTTTTTGGACTCAGTGCTGTCAACATGAAGACTAGAGTAGGTCTGTGTGTGTTGTATTTTTTAACTTCATTAAACAGTTCTTCAGTGGTTTGCACTCTAAGGTGAAAATAACTTAACAGATTCTTACCAGCAGCACTCGATGCAGTGGGCCAGTTCTGTACCAGGACTCCCTGAGCTCCCTGCATGACTGCAGACTCTTCCATGTGGACTGAACTAAAAGACAGACAGCACATTAACATATTAAAAATTAGAGAGGTATTGCAATACATAAACTATGCTTTATACCTTTCAAAATTAAAGGGAATCAATAAATAGATAGCTATCCCAAATGTAAGCCTGAATTATGTGAACAAAACAAAACTTTGCAAATAAAGAAACTTCCTCAGTAACTAAATAAATAATCCATGCTGATGAAATTGTAAAGTCTTGATGTCACTTTTTCTTTAACTCTGGGGATTATGGGTACAGATGGTCATTTTTACATTTTCACATCCAGTGTGAGTAACTTTGCACCCTCCTTGTACTGAACACAGTCATAAAAAAGAGGGTTGCTGCAAACTAAAGCTATCTTTATCTTGACAATAATCATATCGTTCGGCTCAGATAATAAGAGTTTTAGATAATATAGTTTCCTGCTATTTTACCTGATCACTATAATCAAAAGAATGTCTAGAAATACATTGCTGGATCATTAATGTAAAATGTATATGGTGCATAGTAATTTTCCAATGATGGAGGCTGCACTTCTACAACAGACTCCTGATTACATTAGGTGCAGTGAAATCAATTAGACAGACAGACAGACAGACAGACAGACAGACAGACAGACAGACAGACCGACCTCAAAGCAAAGGGGGCTGAATACTTGCAGACAATGCTTTTCAGATTTATGTATTTCCCAAGTAAAATTAAAAA
>CAEFZY010067810.1:0-14440 GCA_903066815.1 Brachyrhaphis roseni
ACCAGGCAGCACGATTTGGGCAGAATCCAGGGCCCAACACCGGTAGCAACTGGAAGAAAACGAATGGACTGACAGGAAAACACACAAAAATAGTCCAACGACCAGGCAGCACGATTTGGGCAGAATCCAGGGCCCAACACCGGTAGCAACTGGAAGAAAACGAATGGACTGACAGGAGACGTGACAACGACAAACTTAGACGAACTTAGACGAGGACCCGACAGAGAACAAAGACAACGGAGGGACTAAATACACGGGGAGGCAATCAGGGAAACAAGACACACCTGGGAGTAATCAAGGGAGGACGGAACAACAGGGAGACTAATAGACACAGAAAACTCGAACTAAATACACAGAAAACTCAAAAATAACAGAACAACACAGAAACATAAAAAATAACCACACAGAGAACTCGAAAATAAACACAGAAAACACGGATCATGACAGATACTCTTTGAAGGGCAGTTGATTTTTCTTGTTTGCAGAAACTTCATAATCCATTTTATTTATGGTTTCAGTTGGGTGTGTGTGTTTTATTTCCTTTTTATTTTGGATATTTAAAGCATCTTCCAGTTAAAGTGTTAAATGTTCTGTACAAAATGAAAGATTTTTAGTCTTTGAAAGGGCAAATTTTCATTATTATCCCATTATCAATATATTATTTCAAAATGGTCTCAAAACGGCAATGTTATTGTTTATCTCAATATTTTCTGGGACAAATTACCGTCAAACGTTTGTTTTACATGTTTTCTACTCAGGAGAGCTCAATACACATGCATGGCATACTTCTTTATTTTTTAATGTAAAAACCTTTTTCAAAAATGCACTATTCACACACACTGACATTTGTTGTTTTGACATATCAAAATGTGAATACGTTGAAGGAGCACGAATATCATATCTGCAGGACGATGTTTCTTGGCAAAGATTTCCGGCGCTGGTTTGTGAGTTTTTGTTGACTGTGCGACTCCTCTCCTCAGGGTCCTCCGACCTACAGCACATACGCAGGTCTGCACAGTAATCAGATCGCTGTCAAGGTTTGTTACTCCCACTGTAATGTTCCATAATCCTCCCAGCAGCCACCTCTCCCCGCCTGCTGCACATCTGTCACTATCTCTGCAGAGAGAAGATCACATAGCTCCTCTTCTCAGCTTTTTCTTCTGCAGTCTGCTGGAGTTTGACTCCTCGGGTTTTCTCCTACAAGCGGCCCTTTCCTTTGCGCCCGGACTCCCAGTTTAACACAAATTTCCAATTCTCTCTGCTCATTTATCTCGTTTTCTCTCTCTGTCTCTTCTCCCTTATCCTCAACTGCGCATCTGTTGCACCTCAGATGGTTTTCCCCCGATATGATCACAGCTTTCTCGCTGGAGAGCAGTCCAGCAGCTTTCAGAGACGCTTTCTGAAGGTAGACCTCTACTGAAAGGCATGGGCTTCCTCTTTTAACTCTTTAACCTGCCTCTCGTTTGCATGCTCTAATTGAATTATTTCTGTTCTTTTCGCTATTTTTGGTTCTGTTACATGCAATAAGTTCATGTTGGTTTGATTTTTGTCACCATTTGATTGGGCTGGAGAAGAGGGTTTATTTTAACCATATTAGTGAAGCAAAGACATTTTTTTATTTTTAGCGCAACTGGGATAATTAGGAGCGCCCTTTAAAGGTTCTCAAGAAAATCCTTGTTTGCTTTTATTTTTAAAAGAATAAATAAGTTTTGTCTAAATTTGACGGAAACTTTGTCAGTTCTTAAAAAACTATCAGAATGCACTTTTATCTAAAAGATCTAAAAGGCTAATTTCCTTTTTGCTTTGCTGGACAGCTTCAAAGTGAACAGACAAAATAATAACTAACAAAATAAATTTTTCCAATTTGCATGACTTGAATCCCCAGTTGACTCGCCTCAACAAAGCAAACCATAACGCTCCAGATGGGTGTAGAGAAAGTGTCTCCACTATAATTTTCAGAAATTGTAGGAACATCAATGGTTTCCTGTTCTCAACACAAATGGAAAATATGCATCAGATGGGGTTGTCAAAATGTCTTTTATTTGGAATAACACAGGAAACAAATTCATTTTTTTTTGACAAACAAGACTGTTTCTTTTAAGCTTTATATGAAAATAAACCCTAAAATATAAATCAGATCAGACTGGATTTTTCAGTGTGTGACAAAATATCTGTTTGACCCAAAGAAGAACCTGACTCATCCTTCCTGTAAGATCACAAACAAAGTTTGATTCTCTCAAAAGAAGTCAAACAATCCTTTGTTGATTTGATTTAACAATTAGACCTTTTTTTCTAATCTGGATTTTTATCCAAAGCAGCAAAGTAGATGGCGGACTTCGCAGTTCTTCCCACTTCTGCAATGCTCGCTAGTTAGTTTGCAAACAAAAATGTCTTTTGCTCTTTGTGTTTTCTCTCTGTGTGCAGCAGAGACTCCACATAAATTCAATTAAATGAAAGATGAATATTGTGAAGAAAATTGTAAGATTAGCTGGAGGGAGAACCCACCTTCTGTTTATGTTCCTGAAATCTTCACTGAAAACTGACAAAATGACAACAATCAGCGTATTAAAAGTACTAAAATCTCATAAAATAAATAAATACAATTATTCAATGTGAGATTATTCTACCGTGACATACGTTGAATTTATTTCAGATCATATTACGCATCTTTACTATGGGTGCCATTTTATAGAATAAAATCTGAACTACCTAAAAACATGTCAGGCGATGATCTGTGTCTGCTGCCACCACCTGGCCAAACATGTTTTATGCACCTCTGAGTATTTTAAAAGTATTGCTTGGGATAAAGTGCATTTCTAATTTGTTTTTGTCATCATTCTCCACACTTTGTTTCGCTTGCATCTAAAAATGACTCAGTGTGACTGAAAGTTGCTTTTTTTTTTTTTTTTTACTTTTCTGTGAATCAAAAACAGTTTCTCTAATATCCACTCTCCTTTTCTATTATTATTTTCATCAGGGTGATCAAGGCCAAGCTGGACCCGCCGGGCCTCCTGGTCCTCCTGGGCCTCCTGGTGCCCGTGGGCCCCCAGGAAACACCGGGAAGGATGGGCCTGGTGGAGAGCCGGTAAGGGCATCCCAAGTGTGCAGGTTGCTCCTTTTTTACTCCATGTTGCACTGCTCTTCCATCACTCTGCTCACATCTCACTAAGGTTGCACCACAAACACCAAGCTTTGTGTGAGTCTGTCTCTTGGGTAAGGGTCTTCTCTGTAAAAAGCACTGAACCCCAAACCTCATTCTTTAGTGTTAGCCAGTGAGCTGTGGTTTACCTAAGAGAAAAAAGAAAACTCCCAAAATAGCAACTCTCCTTCAAGCCTCATCTGTTTTGCATAAGTCAGCAGCCGCAAAGTTCTCCGAAACACGCCGCTTTCTCCCACCACTGTGTTGCCGCGCACACTGAACCAGATATGGCGCTGCGGTGAGTTCATGGGCAGTTCGCTGGCCGCGGGAAACAATAGTGCACTCCTCGTCTGAGGCATTTTCTGTTGCTCAGAATTAAGTTTGTACCCCACAGCGTTCCACTGATCCACTGTGGCAGCATCAAGCTGTGGTTCCTGAATTTGAGGGGAGAAAGTTTCAGTTTTTTCTGTTTATCTACTTGAAGGAATAATACTCCCGTTACTCTCATCTGGCGTTGGACTGCAACAGATTTTATATGAAAGATGCTTGTTTTTGACGTGGGTGAGTTGAGAACACACGCTGAAGCAACCGCAGAGAGCAGTCGGATCGGCCCAAAAAGTGACCAAAAACAGACGGGCTGAACAAAAAGGGGGCCATCGTGTAACCTAGTTGACGGCAAATGGTCTTTTCAAGTTGATTAAAGGCGTTACGAAACCCAAAACAGCAAAACAAAGTGGTGCTGAGAGCTGCTCCATGTTGTGGGCAGATGTTTCAGCGGACTGAGCAGGAGAAAGTGAGGAAGCCCGCCAACATGGCTGTCCTCTAACACCTGATGCTTGCAAAAGTATTCATGTCCATAGAAAACCATTTATTTTGCACCCTGTAATTTGGTGCCAACACAGACTATTACACATTTGTAAAGAGAAAAAATATGTATTCATTTAGGTTAGTAACAAATAGATCATTTGTAATCACCCAATACTTTTGATCCAGCTTCTGATTCTCCATTAGACGTAGCCCTGAACCACTTCATCATATGTCCTGCTGGAAGAGGAACCTTCATCTCAGTCTCAGGTTTTTAATGGCCTCTTAAGATGTTTTTTTTCCAAGTTTGCTCTGAAACTACCACAACACATCTCATTGTTATATCCTTCTTGTGACTTTCTTTCAACAGCTTAACAACTGAGCTATGGATCTCTGCAGCTCCTGCAGAGTTAACTCTTGGCTTCTCCTCTGCTTTTGATATTGTTTTAGAGTCTTGCATTGCATCAAACTTCCCCACAGCCTCATCCCTGAGCTGTCTGGGAAAAATGTGGAAAAACAAGACACTGTAGAAGGGAGTTTTGGTTTAATATGGGAATCAATTTCACAGCTTTCGAATTTGAAAAATGTGAGATTTGCTTTAGCGGCTTAATTCAAAGCCTACATAAATTCCGGTCTCCGTAATCACGAACGCATCTGACATCTGAACCGGGCTCTGTTCTGTACTCGAGATAAAAAGCGCTGCTAAAAATTATTTGCAACGGCGATTTGTTTCCCACTGCTGTGCGGGACAGATCAAACGATGGGGCCGAGGTAAGAGGGGTGGGAAGAGAGGTTAAAAGACGGCAGGAGGATGGGAGCAAAACCGGACCACAGAGCAGCTTGGTGCATCAGGATGACAGCTTGCATGTGCAGACAGAGCGCAAGAAGAGGAAAAACACCTGGGAAACGTCTTGGTAGCCCCTACAAAATACTGTAAAATAGGAGCGCTAAATGGAAAGTTAATACCCTCCGATGTATATGCATTTATGTGAGTGCACTGAGAGATCAAGTAAACACCACTCCTTGATTGCCGTGTGTGTGTGGCTCGTGCAAGAACGGGTTTTAGCGCAGATTTCCTCTAAGTTTCCTTTGTAACGGATGACTTCATAGCAGACATTTAGCCGTCCACCTGGTCCACGCAAGCAGCCGATAAGTCTGTTTACCTAAATGAGCCAAATCACTGATAGACAGATGGCGAAAGACATGGAAGCTGGCATGAAATGTGTGTGTTTGATGTTGTTTGGAGCCGCAGCTCATTGCATCACATACAGACTCCAAGGCTTCAAATTCAATCGTTGTATTTGCTAAAGAGGAAATAAAAAGGAGTTTTTCCTGGATTAAAAAGCAGAGTGGTTGAGTAAATGAAGAAATCTCTGTCAGTATGAAAAGCCGGAAAAAATAAAACAATCACTTCATTATGGGAAGGAAGGAATGTCCTTATTCAGAGTATCAGAGTTCACTGATTTACTTCTTTTGACATATTTAATTCTTTTACTTGCTTTTTACTGTCACTGGTCTCTCTGCCTTTATCCATCAGTACCATAAAATCTAGATATTTCAATCTATCACAGCTTCTGTGAGACATTTACATGCACTTGTCATGGCACGGATGTTATAGTAATTAGGACTTTTAACAATTTGCTTGAATTACTTTTAAGAGTTCAATGATTATACAGCAAAAACTGTGAGGAATTTCAAACCTAGAGCACTGGTCAGCAGTTCAGCGAAAATCGTTCACACAAGTTCAAATATATACACACCCTGACTGACACTTGGTTGAATGTTTCAATAAGAAGCTATTATGGCCAGGAATGAGGCAGGAAGTTTAGCCTCTTTTCTTATCGGAGTCGGTGGAAATTAGTTTAATTGGTTCGAACTGAGAATAGTGGTAACACTGTTCCAGACACTTTATGCCAGCCAGCTTTATCTGCTTTAAATATCTGCTTTTTTATTTATTTGTTTGCCCTTTTGTAATTATACTTTTATTGACTTCAAGTTATGTCCAAGTTTTTATTGTCTTGCTCCTGATTTGAGGTGAAATGGAAGGCTTGCTTTCCAAGCACTTCGTACAATATCAGGCAGTGAAACAGAATCGCAGTATGATGCCGCCATCACCGTGCTTGGTAGGCTGTGCTTTTTAGGTTAAAAACGCCAGAGATTGGCAACTCCAATCATACCGCTTCCCATATGGCTGAATCTCTGTTTCCTCTGACCGTAAAACAAATTAGTTTTTTTTTTACAATTACAAATTAGTTTGTAAATGTAAAATCAAATCTAGAATTCTACTTTGTGGATCTTTGCTAGGTTCTTTTGTCTTTTCCATCATCCTGATTCATTGGTCAAGTGCTGTCAAAGAAATGATTTTTAATGTAAAGAGCATCTACCAGCTGCAGTCACTCATTCAGCAACACTTATTCACAGATTTTAGAGCCTGTTATTATTATTATCTATTAGAGCCTGTGTGTAAAGGATTTTGTGTGGATTAGAGACATAAATTATACATTAAATCTTGATCCAATCAAGCGCAGTTCAAATAGATCGATAAAAGCTTAAATCTTCTCTGACATTCAAGTCGTTTTGAGTGCAAATAAACCTCTGACACAGCTGGATCCTGTGTAGGACTTCCTTTAAGGCCTTAGTCAACACTGACATCTAGTGGCCAAACTCTTGAAGTAACTGTCATTGCTTTCCTCACGGAGGTTTTCCTCTGTTTCCTCCTCAGGGTTTGCCAGGTCGGGATGGTGTTGAGGTGAGAGTTCATAATTTTCATGTTCCCAAAAGTCAGAACTGACATCTATTTTTTTCTTTACCTGATTTCTTTATTTGTTTATTTTTTTTACTTCAGGGACCGCAGGGACCGCCTGGGAAACCGGTAAAGTTTAAGAATCAATTATCCACCTGGAGTCCTCTGACTTATTCTCACTGCTAAGCTTTTCACTCTTTACATTCATTAAAATCTACTGACTGGCAGGGAGAAGACGGAGAGTCTGGCTATCCAGGAGTGCAGGGCCCTCCAGGGCAGAGGGTATAATTAGCTATTCACATAGTTAGTATCGCAATTTTTAACATATTCTTAACACATTAATTATGGTTCTTTTTGTAATTCCCCAGGGGGAGCCAGGTATGGGAGAGAAAGGAGAGAGAGGCACGGATGGATTCCCAGGATTAAAGGTAAAATTAATCTGAAGTGGTTTTACGGCAAAGCTTATTACTTAAGTACAATTCATGTAACATTCACAGTTGTGATGCATGATATCTCATTTGACGTGACATTTGCTCCTCACACAGGGTGATAAAGGAGAAGCAGGAGAACAAGGACCACAGGGACCTATGGTGTGTTTTCGTTTACAACATAAATCCTCCATATTTACTCTGTTTTTGTTGCCAGGTATGTAAACGATATGCATTTCTCATTTCAAACTCCTGCTGCAGGGTTATCCTGGTGAAAAGGGCGCTGCCGGCTCCTCAGATATTGTCGATTTCAACGGAAAGCTCCTAGATGCTTTCCAGGTGAGTTTAATCTTCTAAATTTAGCACTGAATCCCACAATAGGGTTCAAGGAAACCTAAGCTTATGTGAAAGCCTTTGTAGTAGGAAATAAATCTTGAGCATTTCAGCCAGAGACCTCTAAAGTGAACTGCCTTACTGTCTCTTCTTGACAGGCCATCAAAACCATCAGTGTTTCGGTAATCCGCTGCTGTTGCTGCATGGTTTTTGGTGGCGTGACGAGTCACTAACACCGCTCTACGTGCTTGCATCAGCACAGACCCCGTGTGTTTCCACCCACCCCTCACATCACACCTGCCTCAACAGTCGTTTCTGTGTGTATGTTGTGTCCAGATTTGCGACATCAGACGTATTAGATGTCACTGCACGGGCCACATCTGAAGAGACTCTCTGAATGCCGGGGTCTGTTGCGTTCTGGTGCTTTGCGTTCTCGTTTGGGATGCAACACACAGCCACAGTTAATGCATCGCAGCTGTGTTGTTTTATCAGATAACATGTAGCCTGAAGACATTTCTAAAGGGCTCGTTGCAACGTTTTGAGTTGTGTGAATGTTACTAGAGGGCAGCATGGTGTGCTTTCTCTGGTATTGGCATTTCCCCATGCAGTGCTTTTCAAGTGTCTTCAAATTCCCTGAACTTTTTGTCTTGTTACAACCGCAAGCTTTATGTATTTCATTCTGTTGCAGATCAACAGTGTTGTCTGCAGCTGTGAAGCAAAGGGATACATAATACAAGATTAGTTTTTTCTTTTTACATGTAAAGATCTGTTTGGCCCCGCTGAGTCAGTGTGATGTATAAGTGGAAGCATCTTCCGTTGCAATTCTGTCAGCTTTGTGCAACGAGACGCTGAAATCTGTGCTTTTTATTTTTTGTTTCTCCTAAATAGTTCTGACCAGATGCAAAGCGTTTATGAACGTCTATTTTCATTTCTTGCCTTTTCTTGCTTTGTGTTTACCTTTGTCCCGTGAAGTCTACACACCAGCCTCAAGTCGTTTAAACCCTCTAACCAGATCACCTGTTCCTGCTGAAGAAAACAGGCCCACAGCATGACGCTTCCACTGCCATGTTTCTTCTTGTGGATGGTGTGGAATTGTTTATGTGTGTTGAGACACTAAACTATCTCTAGGAAAAAGCATCTGTAATTTTGGTCTCATCTGACCATTCTTCTTCTTCTTCTATTTATTTTGTGCTAATGACACAAAGTAAGCAGCATTAGACAGCCTCCCCACAGCATGATGCCACCGCCACCATGTTTCTGTGTTCTGCAGTGTTAATTTTTGACTTTCTCCCTAGTCCTTGGTCTTCATGGTGCTTCGTGTTCACTAATGTGAATCTCCCAAACCTTCACAGACCAACAGGTTGCATGTTGATAGTAAAGTGTACACAAGTGAATTTTACCTACCAAGTAGGAAACTTCTTTGTATTAAATCGTATTTAGGGCTATGAAATTAAAGAAGACTAAATATAAATCCAAACGCACACACTTTTCAGATTTTTATTTGTAAAAAAAATAAATAAAAATTAAGCAAGTTCTATTCTCCCTTCCAAGTCATAATTATGCACTACTTTGTGTTGATTTATCACATTAAAAATTTGTATGAAATACATAAGACATAAAAAAGTGCTCTGTGTAAACCCTTGCTGACAAGAGCAGGAAATTTTGATTAACAATCGGAAGGGCAACTCCACACTCATCACAGTCACAGCTCTGCCTACATCCACTTGATCTCCATCCTGCCTCATACCAGGGAATACATGCTACTGAAAGATGGCTATCTGCACTGTGGTGTTTGCATTTGATTAAAAACTTGTATGAGCCAATTCCCTTTGGGTTCTGATCTCAAACCAAGTCACAGCCCAACAGCCTCAGATAGCTTCAAAGCAGATGGTGGAAACACAAAATAAAGATCATATCAGAAAGCTCTCGTCAAAGAGGTTCAGTCTGCAACAGAGTCTGCTCACTGGGCCTCTGGCTGACCTACGAATGCTCATAATTCACTCATCGGCCACCCATGTTGCATTTGCTCCATTCACTTGTTTGTGTGAGGAGTGGGTTCTCGTGTTTCATTTGTGCTGATGAATTTGGTGTAAAGTAATGTCATAATGTTATTGGTTAGTCTCTGGTCTTCATTCTGCAGCTCTTTATATGATTAGTTGCATAAGTAGAGCTCAGTTACCTCTGATGAAATACTGTAGATCAAATAGTGTCGCATAGACATCTCTGGTTTCCAAGGATTTCGTGGCTCTCGCAAAGTCCAACATGGAAAAGGAGCAACACAGATCAGGGAGGCAGCATGTTTTTTTTGTTTGTTTTTTGGGGGGGTTTTATTCCTCTTATTACTTCAAGATGACTGACGCCTTCAGAGAACGGAGTAGCAAGTGTGTGACTACAGACGCAGAGATTAAAGAGCGTGACTGAAGAGGCCTGCTACACACAGCAGACAACACTGAGAGAATGTGGCAATCATGTGCCTGCTAATTCTCATCCAGTGTTACATAAAGTCCAATGAATGCTTGGCCTCCCCTCAGTTTGCATCAAAACAATCAACAGCATGAAAAATTATGCCAGATTGTTGTGTTTCACAATCTCTGCTGGATGAAATGGCTTCAAGTTGTTCACGATCAGCAGAGGATTTGTTCACTCCCCTATTTACAAGGAAAGCAATGAGGAGCAGCATATATAAATATATGTATTTTTTTTTTTATTATATTTTTTTTTAATTTCTTTTCTTTTCTTTTTTTTATTGCCACATTTTTTTATTGCCACATTTTTTATTGCCACATTTCCAACACTTCATTGTCTTCTGTCTTGTAGAGGAGGTTTTTGACCTTTAGAAATTAAGAGACTGCTGTTGTCAACACAAAATATCATTATCCTACCAACTAAGTCACTTAACATTTTTCAGTACGATTGTTTAAAGACTGCTATTTGCTAACAGGGTCACAGGATGTTAGCATTGTCTCTACAGAAGCTCAGCTGCATTCTCTCCACTTGTTTGAATGCAGCAGAAAAGGTTGTTGCAACTCTAAACTTGATTAATGTGAAGTAAAAATTAAACGCATCCCGTCTGTCTGTTTGTCTCCAGGGCCCACCTGGACCACCAGGACCTCCTGGCCCTCCAGGGGAAAAGGTTAGTGAAGATGAAGTCCTCATTTGTTATAATGGAAATATATCAGTACTCTGCTCTGAGAAGTGGATGTTAAAATGCATTACCTGAAGGATGTCTGAGAGATTCTGAATCGATAAATATCCCCAAGTCAAGATGGGGGATGCTGAAAGAGTCCTAGCAAAGCTTTATGAATGATGAAATTAAAGCCAAAAAGCTTTGTCAGAAGATCATTTTGAGAGTGTGTATAATTCTGCACTTCATGTTTGTTTTTTCTGTGGAATTGCACCAAACCTAAAAAGTATTTTAACAGGCATCTGGGCACTTTTTAAGATCCACTTTAAATATTTGTGCATAGATGAGGCCCCTTAAATTCATTAAATAACCAACATTTGTGTGTCCTTTTCCTAAATTAGGGAGAGCTTGGATTGCCTGGGCCTGCAGGAGTAGATGGAGAAAAGGTACAAACACACATGCGGACTGGATGTTTTCAAGAATTACCTGCCTTTTAGAGTCAGCGTATGCACTAATGTTAAAATATTTAAAGTGGAATTATGTTTGGTGTCACGACCTTCAGGGATCCAGAGGTGATTTGGGTGAAATGGGACCTCCTGGTGAGAGAGGAGAGAAAGGAGAGATGGGTCTATCTGGACCTTCGGTAAGTTGTGACAGAAGCAAACTGTTTTTCTCTCAAAAAAGGTTTCAAATGGTGAAAAGAGAAAATAACTGTTGCCTCTGTATGGATCAGGGGATGGACGGACATAAGGGGGAAAAAGGAGACTGCCGACTGGATGACAACCTGGTTTGTTTTTAACACGCAGATAAACACACTGATGTTTGAGTCAAATTAGCACAGACATGAATTCAACTAATAGTTTTAAGCAATCATTTTTATTGCTTTATATATTCTAGTAGGTTTAAAAATAACATTGAGTTTAAATACCTTAAATAGTCTCAAAAATATTAACACCTTCTGATTTTTCCCCCCACATTTTGTCACTTTGTGTCCCCCAACCCTCAGTGTATTTTATGTTATTTGATAGACCAACACAAAGTAGTGAACATTTTTAAAGTGGGAGAGAAAATAGTTTTAAAGGTTTGGTGCAGTTAAAAAATGAAAACTGACATAGATTAGTGTGCAGCCCAAACAAATCTTCTCAATACTTTTTCCGTTCTTCTTTCCAAAAAAGCTCAAACACAGTCAGATTGGATGGAGAGGGTCTGCAAGCAGCAAATTTTAAGTCTTTTCATGGATTCTCATTTAGATTCAGTCTGTACTGGGCCATTCAAACACTTCAATCTTCTAAGATCAATCATTGGCAGCCTCTAACAGTTTTTTTTTTTTTAAAGGCTTGTCCTGTTTTTAGCGCCACTTCATCTCCTCATCAGCTTTTTGTTTTTGCCATGGAAACAAAAATGCTGTTCGGTTCTGTGTTTCATCAGAGCTACAATTCAAAAATTCGAATCGCATCTGCTCTTGACATAAACGTTAACAATCTCTCCCTTCTTTTCTCACTTTTTTCCTCATCAGATTCAGATGATCTCTCAGCCGGGCCCTCCTGGTCCCTCTGGCCCTCCAGGAATACCCGGGTCCCCAGGATCCATGGTGAGTATTTACATCCACACCCCAAACCAGCGCTTGGATTCCTGTAGGCTCGGACGCTGACGTTGTGTGATGTTTTTCCAGGGTCTGCATGGCATGCCCGGTCCTAAGGTAAGCCTGAGATGCCTGTGTGTTTTGTGGTGGAACGGAGGCCGAGGAAACATGCTGGGATCTTAACTGCTGTGCTGTCACAACGCAGGGCGAACCAGGAGCTGGGACCAAGGGAGAAAAAGGGGAGCACGGGTCTCCTGGATACAAAGTAAATGACATATTTGCCAATATTCATGCAATTAAGTCTCTTGTATCACCCAGCACCGACTGTTTACTTTCATCTGCAGGGGCTGGACGGCCACCAGGGCCCACCTGGGGCTCCTGGGTTAGTGGGCCTTCCTGGTGCAAAGGGGGAAAAGGTAAATCAATAATAAGCTGCAATATGTGTTTTATAAACCTCATTTGTTAAAAATAACAAGTGCGATTTTCAAAATGTGTGTCCGCAGGGCCGACCAGGGGAGCCGGGACTAGATGTGAGTTTGTCAAAGTGAATTTAGTTGATGGTTCTTTTTTTACCTCGACTCAAACATCTGTTGAACCTTCTCATCTTTTCTTCATTCAGGGTTTTCCGGGTCTGAGAGGAGACAAAGGTGAACGAGGAGAAAAAGGAGACAAGGTTAGTTTAGATTGTACAGACGCAGACATATTTTTGATTCATTTAGAAAAACATAGATGTAGCTTACCTTTAAATTTGGAACATTTACTGAGAGGAGAAATCCCTCAAAAAGAAACAGCTCTTTCTAACTAAATTACAGCTGCCATCGCATTGCGATAATAATGCCTTTACATTAAATGCAACTGAAGTATTTGGTGAAAAAAAGACATTGGGGAAAATATTTCCTGTTCTATTACCACACGTGAATAAAACCATGAAGTTTTCTAAATGCTACTGGGATTTTAACTGGAAACGTTTCCTTTGGTCAGATGATATCAAGTTGAGGTTCTTTAATAAATATTCTGGTGCTTTTGGCCTCAAACAAAGGATCAATATGTGGAAAAGCAGCTTGTTGCACCTTTTATGTTTGGTGGAGGACTTGTGATGCTGTGGGCCTGTTTTTTTTTTTTCTTTCAAAGACCCTGGATAAATAGACCCTTGTTATAAATCATCACATCACAACTTATTTCAGAAACCAGAAGTTGTCATTGGTTGTTCCTGTTGAAAAGCTGCCCCAAACTTTCTCCCCACTAAATAAATTTACTGAAATAGAAGTTTTTCTATTTTTTTTTTTTAGTTACTAATGTAATATTTTGTTACATTAGTGCTATAATTCCAATTTATAATCTATGCAGCTTAGTTTGCTTCTCATTATGTGGGTCTGACTTCTGGCTTCTTCATGTCTTAGGGTGACAGAGGGACGGTCGGGAAGAGAGGTCTGAAGGGTAACAAGGGAGAACAAGGTCCTCCAGGACTGGACCAACCCTGTCCTGTGGTATGTCCTCATCCTGGATACACACACACACCCACACACCCCAACACACATGCTCTATGATACCTGATATTCTCTCAATCTCCTCTATTCTTCTTTAAAGACCTTTTGTGTTTTCTGTATTCTGTTCTTCACTCTCAGTATTTTTCCTATCATTTTCTCTGAGTTTCCTCCTTATGGCTGTAAATGTGTAACTGGCATCCTCTCATAGGGCTGTGATGAGAGTAAAGGTCGCTCTGTGAAGGCAGGGCTTTCTTCTCCTGAAACTGCTCCTCTTCCTCCTTCTGGCCCTGAGGCCCCCTGTCCTGTGGTACAGTATCTTTCTCTCTTTACTCTACCTTCTTATGTTCACTTACTTTTCGCCTATTATGTCTTGTTTTATTTATTAATTTATTTATTTTTTCCTTTAGTCAAACTATAACCTGTATAGTACTATACCATCATAACCTCATCTATTCTCAGATAGTAAATAGTTATGGTTGCAGTATGTACTGACTATATGTTGAGGTTTTCTCTGGGTACTCCGGCTTCCTCCCACAGTCCAAAAACATGACTGTCAGGTTAATTGGTCTTTCTAAATTCTCCCTAGGTGTGAGTGTCTGTGCGCATGGTTGTTTGTCCTGTTTGTCTCTGTGTTGCTCTGCGACAGACTGGTGACCTGTCCAGGGTGACCCCTGCCTCTTGCCCGGAACGTAGCTGGAGATAGAGACCATCACCTCCTGACCCCTCTAGGGACAAGGGTGTAAAGAAAATGGATGGATGGATGGATGGATGGATGGATGGATGGATGGATGGATGGATGG
>CAEFZY010067811.1:0-17983 GCA_903066815.1 Brachyrhaphis roseni
CTTGGTTAATGTCAAGTTGTCATAACAAAGACATTTTGAATAATGTCAACTTTGTATTAAAAGTGTCATGATTTACCAAATGACACTTTATGACAGCAGTCATAAATATTCATGAAGACTTATTCATGTTCATGACAGGTGTTATGTCATGTTTATGACGGTGTCATGACAGTCTTACTCACAACCCGTCAAATAAAGTGTTACCCAAAATGTTGAGACAGATCTGTAGTTTATGCAGCCTGTGAGCACAGTCATAATGATTCAATAAATTTGGTCTCTCATTACCAAGAAAAAAAAAAAAGATTTTAAAACAACATTTATTCATTGTGTTCCTAATTTTCTTCTCTCTTTCAGATTTCATGATAGTCTGGTAATTACTAAAAAATAAACAGGCAAGTCAGACTGAAAATTCCCACCTAAAAAGGTGGCTTCAAATCAATAAGCAGATCGCTTTGGTGTATTACAGTTTCAAGACAGTTCTCCATTGTGTGCAATCATTTGATTTTCATAAGAACGTTTTGACTCATCTCTAAGATTGTTCCCGCACAGTTTTTGTTTAGACTGAAAGGGATAACTGTGGGATTAATATTTGAGCTGAACAAAACCTCCTCCAACTCTTTATTTCTGATGAAAAAAATGACATACAATGGAAACTTAGCCTAATTGCCATGCCTCTCAAATTCCTAATGTTATGCCATTTGAATTATTAATGGAGATACAGAAAAAGAGGAACACTCCTAAATATGTACTCAAGCATACATATCTGGCACATAGCCAATCAAATCCTACATTTTAAACAGCGGAGAGTTAATTTTCATAAAGACGACACAAAGAACTGGTTTCACCTCTTGAGACTTTCTGAAAATGTTACAGTGATGTATAATTTAATAAACAGCAGAAATGTCTTTAGAAAGCTCTCTAAAAACCCGGAGTACTTCAAAGGACCCTTTAATGATCACTGTCAGACATACATAGCGGAAAATTTGTAGTGACAAAGGTTCCCCTTGTTTTAAACGTATCTCCCTGCTGGATCCTCTTCTCTATTCACTTCTGAATTTTAAAGCAGCTGTCATTATGAGCTATCTTATGCTGTCTGTAAAAGGCTAAATAATATAGTAGTTCAGCTAAAGGCACAGCCAACATACATTTTGCTCAAAATGTCTAAAAATGTTACTTTGACGTTTAAATGAAAGTGAATGTAAAGTTAAATTGTGTCTCGTACTCATGAGACTGTATATCATGTTGTGTTTTTTTGGTTTTCTACTATTAACTTGGATTTTCTTTTTTGTTCCTTTCCTTTTCCCTACATTAATTTGTGTTTTGTTTTATGTTTGTGTCTAGCATCCATCCATTGCCATCCCTTATCCCTAGTGGGGTCACCGGGGGTGATCCCCACTATCTCCAGTGGGCAACGGCTCACAGTTTGAACAGTTAATAGAAAGTTATCAATCTCAGCCTAACTCAGGTTTTCAGGTCAAGTCGTTGAGCCAAGCATGTTTAAGAGTTTGGCTCAGCTATCCACCCTGGACCTCACCAACACCACGTCAGGTCACCAGGTCAATGCTATCCTGAAAAACTCAGCAGCAAATGCCTCGGCCTTCAAGCTGTGTGCCCTCCATACCTATTGCCAACCAAAATGTGAAAAAAAACAGCATTCTTTACTGGAGTAGAATAATATTGCACTGAAAAGTGCTGAAATTCAAATCTTTTTATGTGACTACTTTCATTTTGTGCAGCCAGATTCTACAAGTTAATGTCTCATTTTCATCCCCAATTCATTCTGAAGCCTCAGGCAAACAGTCAAAGCTCAACATGATGTCGGTCCTACTTGATGCTGAGCACAAATCATCAACCACCAGGACTTTTAAAGTCTTCAAGATAAAGTTATTTACATACTGCTCCTGTGAAGCAGAACAGTACTAATTAAACAAGCTTTTGAAAATAATGCACTGATAAAAGAGCCACTCGCCTGTTAATACTTTTTGCAGTGTATAGGTCATTGCCCCACTGTTCGCCATTTCCTGTAACAATTTAAATTCCTTTCTTCCCACTCCTCTGATTTATTTATGTGTTGTGGCAGGCTGCTTCCAAAGTTAACAAGCAGCCAAAATGTGCTGAAAGAATTATCCGTAATAGACCAACTCAAATTAGCACATAATGGGGAGGTGTAATAACGAGGATACTTCTTCTTTTCTTACTTATACAAATCTTGAAAGTATGGATGGTGAGGGGCGGGGGAAGGTCCTACATTAAGTATTGAAAATATTTTTTTTTTTTCAAAAAAGACCAAAGTCACACTTATCTACACCACTGCTGTTGGTACTTTTCTCCTTTGCCAGTAGGTCAGCACTTCATTTTTTCCTGTAACATTTTCTGTAGTTGAAGCACACAGAGAGAAAGATCTTTGACCATTTCTCTGTTCACAGTCTTTCTTGTCCAAAGTATGTGACATTTTCATATGATCTCTTCTCTTCAGCAAACCCCTCAGGCTTCCTATAGGAGTTGCTGGTGACTGGTGACAATCACGGCCATGACAGAGGATTTATTTTCTGTTCTTTGAACCATTTTGGTCTTGATTTTGCTGTGGATTTTGGATCATTGTCATGCAGTAAGACTTGTTGAAGATCCATTTTCAGTTTTCTGGCAGAGAACCACAAATGTTTATTTAAACTTAAGGTGTACTTATATTTTATACAGTTCATGTGGCAAATTACTCAAACAAGCTTTCACAGGTATTAGACTAGAAATAGTCCTGCAGTATCACAGATCCTCTGCTATGCTTAAGAGTGCATAACAGTGCTAATGGTTTCCGTTCCACCACAGTGTTTGTGTTAGAAGGCTTAGTCTCATTTGACAATAAATCACATTTCCACGTAAATCCCAATAATGTTTCCCAAACTCCAAGATATTTTCTCAGGGGGTCCTCCAAAAAGGCACTTGGCATGTAGATAATGTCTGAAGATGGTTATGGAGACCCCAAGACACTACTAATTACAGCAGTAATTAGTGCATTTTTCTTTTTTTACATCCCTCATAATCTTCCTGGGCGAGGAAGGATTGTGGAATGTTTTCATTCAGCTGTGCTTGTCTCAGTTCTACTTGTTAAGTTTTTGCTTTGACTGTAAATATGGACAAATGTCATCAACTAACACTTTAAGATGAATTCAAAAAAGCCATCTATAAGTGGAAAATTTTATTTATTTACTTATTAGGGATAGTTATGGGTGGCAATACATTTGAAATTAGGTAACTTATAATAAACATGATCTTTACTTAAAGGCTTTTTGCATATCTCTACCATAGGTGACCTGATTTTGTCTCCCAGTAAACATTCATTCCTAAAGGGCTCTGCAGCCATGCCTTTTTTAAATCCAGTTGCTTCTGTAAATTCTGCTCCATCTCAGGAGCAGGAATTGGGCTGAATGGGCTGAATGGATCCAATGGGATCCAACTCTGCCGGATTTTTTTGCGGTCTTTGGCTCTACAGTTGTTTTGCCTTTTTCACAAAATTAGGTGTAGATCTTCATCATTGCCATTCATCATCATATTCTGACTCCTGCTGATGTTCCTGTTGCTGAGGGAATTTTGAACTGTTTGCTTATCTGGAGTGCCCCAGGGCTACTTCCTTGAACTGCTTATATTTTCTTTACCGTTGTTTCCAGTTGGGCTCTTTATTCCATTAACCTCATTTCATCCACTTTTGGCTGGACTAATTTTTCTTTTTCCGGATATCTGGGAGCCATCCCTTAGAGGGGGTGCTGTCACAGTTCTTTCGTTTTCTAGAACTTCTTTGTTCTGCTGACTATGAATAATGCTATTTTTGGTTGCTTATTTGTTTGTATCAAGTTTTTTTTTCTTTTTGCATATCATCTGTTTCCTTGTCTGTTTTGCTTTGCGTTCTCTGAGTCACATCTGTTCTGAATTTGTTATCAGGACACCTGTTCCTCATGTTCACTATTTCTCTATGTGTGAATGTTGTCCATGTTCTCCTTTGTGAATGTTTCAGATACTCATGTTGTCACTGCTTCTGTTTTTTTAGTTTTAATTTTTGTTATGATTTCTTTTGGGTTGGGTTTATTGATTTTTTTTTAATGTTCATGCTAACTATGTGGCTATTTAAATTCCTTCTTGCATAAACTCGTTGTTTTTTGAGCAACATGTCGTAGACTACTGTCTGCAAGTGTTCTCTTTCCTTTGCCTTGACTGGTCTTTATGGCATATTGAACATAAAGCATGACAGATATGGCATTTTCTTTCCTGGTTTTTATCATCTCACACTGCTCTGGCCCTTATGTGCATTCTTTTGTCTTTTTTGTTTCTCCTGAAATGAATGATGATGTAGCAATGAGCCAAGTGTGCAGGATATAACGGTAGATGAAACAGTATATTACCATTTTTAGAACTACTGTCTCTTGCAAAGTTACTTCCATCAAACATTTTAACCTCTTTTCACATTACAACCATAATATTTAATTCTAAAATATCTACCACGTGATTTTATGGAGTACATGTGTATTCAGTCCTCTTGACTCAATACATTTTAAAACCACATTTTGCTGCAACTGCATCTTTTGGCATAGATTTGCATATCTACACACAATTTTTTTACTCAGACATTTGTGAACATCAGGGGATTTAAGTCTGGACTTTGACTATATAATTTTAATATATGACTTGATCGAAATCATTCCATTATAACTTAGACTGTATGTTTAGGAGTCATTATTCTCCTGGAAGTGGAATCTCACTCCGCCCCAGTCTCTAACATGTTGTCTCCCATCCAGTTTCCTTTGCCCAACTTTAAAAACATTATGTTACCACCATAGTGTTTTCTCCATAGTGATGTGCATTGTTAGCTGTCTTGCTGCCCTTTCATGAAGGCCATATTTGTAGAGTGTATGACTGAGATGTGATCAAGTGATTCTACTTCTTGATCTGTGGATTTTTGCAGCTCCTCAAGGGTTACCTTGGGTCTCTATGAGTCTGACAAATGCTCTTCTTGCCTAGTCTGCCAACTTAGGTAGATGGACAACGGACATGTCTTTGTAGCTTTTGGGCCCTTTATTTTTTCCCATTTTCTGATGACAGATGGAACATTGCTCTTTGAGATGTTAAAAACTTCAAATATTGTTTTCTACCAAGCCCTGATTCAAACTTGTCCACAGTTTTATTCTTGACTTGCCTGATGTTTTCCTTGGTCTTCATGATGCTTTTTGTTTGTATGTTCTCTAACAGCAACTGGTATAAATTGATTTTATTTAGTTGTATCACAGTAAACACCACATATTTTTTACATTATAATAAGAAAAAAAATCTATTCTGTTCCCTTTTTCACAATTATGTACTACTTTGTTGTGGTCCATCACATAAAATCCTAATAAAACACATAGGAGTTTGTTGATGGATAATATTTTTAAGCTTCTTAAGACTGAAGTTCAATTACAGTGGTCATATTAAAAGCTGTGTAGCTAAAATTTTAATTTTAACTTGGTTATTATGGTGGGCATGCAGTTTAAATGTAATCAAAACCTAAATTACTTTAGTAAAAGCAAGAGATTTTTGTTCTTCCACACAGTCTGTGCACATCTGATGAGTAAACTTTTACAATTTGTCACTCACCATTGAAGCTGGCGTTGCGTATGTACTTGAGCAGCATCTTCCCATCTGTGGACTCCATTTGTGGACAGACGCCAGGATGATTGGGACATAAGTCTCTGTGCATGTTGTGCAGAGCGTGGGCCATAGCATACACAGCGTCAATCACAAACTGCACCTTCCCTTCCTGCTCATACTTGGAGTCGATCCCAATCCGCTCCTGGCCTGTGGGAAGAAAACACCGGCTTTTAGCCGAATGCATCAAGAAGCTGTTAAACTTTACATTCTATCAGCTCTGACAGCTTCTGTTTTTATCCAGCTTCTCATTAACTATTTGCTGCTGTTTGTTCAGTTTAGATTCTGAGGGAATTACAGCTAAAGGGGACAATGTGTTATAGGAAATAAGAAGACTTGTTTAATTCCCCAGTGGGATATATCAGCTCTAAAGCTCTAAAGGGGAAAAAAGTGTTTGTGAAAAAATTCAGCAGAGTCAAACTGAATTACTGGGGTGTGCTTCAAAGTAATAGGCAGGCAACAATGAAGCTCATTTGTCCCATCTGAAAGGAGATGAAGATCACCATGAACTTTAGTTACAGACTCTGCTACACTAGTTTCCTGCTCCTTTATATCCTCCTGGCCGCACGCTGCCCTTTCACTATGGGCTGCTGTAAAGGTTTTGCCTTACTCTGCTGGAACACTTTTTGAATACCTAATGCACAACCTCTCCTCTTGTTTTTGTTGCATGTTGAACTTTCCAGGGGGTAAGATCTGGTTTTCAAAGGCTGCCTAAAAATTATAGTAACAAAAATGCCCCCATTACATTTTATGGTGATCGTTATAATCATCATTGTAATTATGATTTTCAAGCTCCCACTTACCAAAAGAATGCATCATCAAGAAAATAGAATATAAAAAAGATTATTTTCTCAGTGGTAGCTGTCCACAGGAGCTCAGTAATCATGTTAATAAGAAAAACAGAGTAATGTGGAAGACTTTTTTGAAAAGAAATGAGCTTGAAAGCAATCTGCGCTGACATTTCAGTCCATTTTTCAGATCTTAACATACATCTCAGCCCACACATAACCTTTTTGTTTTTTCTAAGCTTCACATAAGGAGTTCAGTGAACAGACCTCAACTGAAAATCCCTCTTGCTAGAGTTTTCATATTCTGGATTACTGATTTCTTTCAATAAATGAGAATATGCCAAGAAAGTAGATTTATTTCCTTGATTCACATACAAAAACTGAACCGCACAGATTACAGAGATTAAACTCAAACCTTACTCAAAATTCAGTGCCTTGGAAAATGAAAAATATTATATGGTCAGGATGAAGAGTTCTGACTATAACTGTCTAGCAAAAAGCCAAAAGTACCTTCCAGAAGAAAGGTAAGCCAGAAAAGGTTATTGATAATAAAAAAAAACTCTTAGTTCACAAGAACTGCATAGAAAGTTAAGTGGAAGGAAAAAGACACACAAGCAACAAGGATAAGTCGGTTGTGCAGCAAACCTCTTTCAAGAGTTTGCTTGGAGACTCATGAAGTATGGACTAAATAAAGAGTCAGTACTTTAAGAACCTTATTAAGTGGGCTACAACTACTGCTTTTTCTGTGTTAGGCCACTCTGGAGTCAGAGGAGCGTCCTTCATGGGCTAAAAAACCTGGGGCTATTGGACAGTAAACCAAAGTCCCGTTTTCAGATTACAGTAATTTTTTAAAATCTCATTGGGAAATCAAGGTTCCAGAGTTCTGGGGAGCAGTAGAGAGGAGCTGTATCGGAATTTTGGGGAGTCATGTCATTTGCTGCTGTTGGTCCATTATATTTTTTCCCAAGTCAAAAGTTAGCATCTAACAAGACATCCATGAGTACTTCATGCGTTCCCCTGCTGATAAACTTTCTGAAGATGCTGTTTTAGACAGTAGGTTTTCAAGAGGAAGATGAAGGATACCAGGCCCAACAAAACAGATCAGCTAAAGGTCATTGTTAAAGCAACTCGAGCCAAGTTCTAAGTTACTTCAGGTTGTCCTTAGTGGCCAACTGCGGCTCGGTGAGAAGAGTAGTTTTCTTATAACTAGAGCTGATTTACCAATCTGCACATCAATGTGTGAATGTAGCTATAATGTAAAGTACTTTGAATGTATGTGTGACTCCAAAAGCACATACAAATTCTTTGAAATGAATATTAAAAAACAATTGAAATATAATGCTTTGTGTGTCAAACTGTATATAATGAAAATAGTTTTATTTTTTTAAATTAATCTGTGAAATATGTACACTTTTTGATGAGGTTCTGGTTTATTAAAAAGCATGCATTTCAGCTTGGGTGCGGGTTAAAAAAATAGTACAGGTACCTATTTCTGCATTTGTGCATCTGTGTTCAGAGCATTCTATAGAAAAAAAAAGAAAAGTGTCTCACTGTCATTTTGCAAGAAGGCCTCTCGGAGTTTAGCAAGTGGAAAAGCATCTATTGTCTTTGACACATGATGAAAGACACCATACAAGAGATTTTAAAGGAAACAAAATCCCTCAGCAAACTGTAATTTGTGTCAAGGCGCTATTGCCGTCATCAGGTATAGAGGGAAGATTAATACAGCATCCCACATTGCCGGCCGTCATCCACGCAGATAATTCATGCAGTGAAATGCCTGTCACACCGTTGGCAGGTGCAGTTTAGGTAACATGAGAATGCATCACCACTGGAAACCACACTATCATTAATAAAACACAAAGACACTGCAGGAGCAGGTTTTGTGAAGGGAATTTATTCAGATTTGGGAAAATTCTCCTGTTATTTCAGCTTTAAATAAAAAATACTCTGGCTCTGTGTGTGCTGAGATGTCAAGGTTAAGGGGGAACAGAGAGATATGAAACCCAGGAGCAGATGGTCTGCTACAGCAGTGTGACAAATACATGTAGAGCATTAATTATTCTAATCATACAACTTAACTGTCCAGCATACGCAGGGTATCAACACCTGGTCTTAGACAAGATGATCAAAATCAAACCACAACAGCCCCCAGTGTCTGTGGTTTCTAATGTTGAATTTGCTCATAATTTTTACACCAGCACAGATTCATTTCCCTAATTGCTCCATGCCATTAAACACATGTACCTGTACACTTGCGGCTGCTGTCCTCTCTTTTGGAAGCACTGAGCAGCCGGCAGTCAAAGTTTTCCTCCCAAAACTCCGCAAACCACACATTCCTGCGATTGTTCTCCAGGGTGAGGCCTGTAAAGTATTCATCAAATCCTGGAATAGAGGAAAGAGGAGAAAGGCTCAGTTCCGGACCAATTATCAGCCAAATCTGACCTGCAGGAAATGAAGTAAAAGCTGTGGTTGTAGCAAGAGTGCACAGCTCGCCGCTAGGTGTTGGAAAAAACCCTTGCAAGCACTTCCTCATCAAATTTTGACTATGGTGGATCCTTTTCCTCTGAAGCCCCATAGAACTTTAATCACAACTTTCATCTAGGAAATTACATTAATTAAGAAACAGGATGCATTATAAATAACGCAGACTTTCTAAGTAGTGCCTCAGCCTGTTGCCTGAAGCTTGAAGGTGCTGAACAGGTTTTTCTACTTTGTAAAATTCTCTTAAACAGACAGTTTTTTGTGAAATTACACCCAACATAGTTCAGCAAAAATATTCAGCACATCTCACGGCTAAATGTGCTACAATTTGTTTTTTGTTGCCATAGTTCTTTATTCTTTAACTGCACAACCAACAATTTTCAAAGTAAAAAGTAATCTGAATTTCACTCTTATCCAGTCAAACCAGCTGGTGGAAAAGGTGGAAATGGTTGACTGAAGCGAAATGATTCTGCTGATGTTAATTTCAACAGTCCATCAATGATGCATGGTGGATAACTAATGTCTTCATTGCCTACACAGTGAACATTTTCTCATTTTGCATTTGGCTAGACATCTCCTAATGACCAAATGCTTCATAAAAATTAGGCTTCCTTTTATGATTACGAGCGTCTGTATGGACAGTGACACAGATCAGAGCTTAAAATAGATAGAACAGGCCGGGAATGTTCCATTTAAGCTTTGAATTTTGCATAATCCCTGAAAATGCAGATCTACAATATCCTCATTTGCTTCATTTTGCATGTGGGTAGAAATTTAGTCCACAAAAAAAAAACTGTTAAGAATATAATAGAAAGAAAATTAAAATATAGAAATTAAAGCTTTTACAGACTTTTATTATGCACTTTTATTATGTTTTGACAGTCTAAATCAATCACCAATGTTGCTTTTTAAGAAAATAAAATCAGTCCCTCACACAAAGCCATTTAAATTATCTGATTTTATGGTTATATATAAAAAAGAGAGCTCCTCTTATCCAAAGTGGTTTTTAGTCTTATCATTTCAAACCCATCAAAGTTATAATTTTTCCCTGAGGACTGTCAAGAGTTATTGGCATATGTATATATATATATATATATATTTTTACAAATTGCCTACTTAAGCATTATTACATATGCAGCAGAATGTGTGGAGGTCAGTAAAAAAAATTTGTTAATCCTGAATGTTTTTTAGTCCCCACAATCAGCTTAAACTATCAAAAATGTATTGTTTTCACAGCTGTACGGATCAGTGTTTTGTTTTTTTTTTACTGAGAAAAGATGGCTGTTTACTGTGGCTGCTAATAAGAGTGACGCACACAAAGTAGTCTCGTCTGACTGAATATTATCCGTGTCTTTGTTTGGAGCTGTTTGCAATGTCTTCACACAATCTTTAAATCAGTATTAGATCTTATAACGTTACCACTGGAAGGTAAAAGTGATATTCGGATAATATAATCAAAAGGAGAGAAACAGAACTCTAAATAACTTTCTTTCAAACAATCAAAGAGTAATTAAGTCTTTGAGTTTTATCAACTTGAAGTAAGTTGACTGAATCTAAATGTTTGATAAATAAGTTTTTCAAAGTGGATCTGCTATATAAACCTTAAAACACCTGAATAGATCTGGTGGGTTTTTCAGCAGTAAGGTAAATGCATAAGAAAAGAAAACATTGGAGCATGAAAGAAAATATCAACACCTTTTTTATTTTTATTAAATTTGCTACACTTCTATATAAAACAACCAGAAACAGAAACATTAAAAGAAACCGTCAAATACATTGAAAATTACTTTGCTTTAACTCAACCCTTACATTTTTTTTAAGAAAAGGGTCAAAGAGACTTTTGTCAAATGCTAGTATGACCAAAGTTGTAGGTTAGAGGTGCAAGAAAAGGCAATTAGCGCCGGTGGACTAGTTGTGGTGATTTCAGATATGGGCAATATGACACACTACCCAGGGTGGCATTATCTCTAGGAGATACTAGGAGGAGCCTAAAACACTCAAAAGAGAAAAAAAAAAAACATTTTTTTTTTAGAACGGGGTCAGATGAGTTTTCTTTAATTCTTCAAAGAAAATAAGTTAAAGAAATCTGTTCCATAAATGCATCTCCAGTTAATATGGTGTGAGTCGTAAAATACAACCACTCACACCACTATATGCTGCATAATACAACATGCACTGTATTATGCAGCATACAGTGCAATGTTTGCACCATAAATATGTTGCTCACTCTGATTTTTTTTTAAATTAAAAAGTAATTCTGATGTCTTAATGTCAGACAGTGAGAAAATTAAATGTCTTTTTACACAGTATATGTAAATATCCAGTTTTATATGTATAATACATCATATTATGTCTATTTTGCATGTTTTTGGGTTACAGATTTAACTCAGAGGAAATATTTGAAAGGCATAGATTTAAAAATCATAGATTGCAGCCTGTGGTGTTCATGATGCATTTACCTTCAATGGAGGAGCGTTTAGGCAGAATTGTGACTGCTCCCACTGCTACGTCCTCCAGCTGGTGGATCGGGCTACTCTTGGACCCCCAGCTGTCAGATCCAATCCACAGGAAATGGCCCACCTGGTTGGCCCTCTTGGTGGCATTGAGAACTCCTCTGCAAGAACATCCATATGGTTATTCGCAGAGAAAACGAGGGAGAGAGAAAGAAAGGTGTGCAATCCTGTGTTTATCAAACTGAGGCAGACAGCTAGCCTTAAGCAGCTCTTTGGACATAAAAGGCCTCTGATGGGGTTTTTCTCATTAGAGCACAAGCCAAAAGAAGGTTATTACTGTTCTTATTTTGCAGTATGTGTTCTGGGGAAAGCAGAGATGGTAACATTTAAATAACACAGCATATGTCTGCAGGCAGCCACACTTATTTTCTTATCATTTGCGCTTCACCTCTGGATTCTTTATTCTGAATTTACATGTGCTAAAGGTTTGATTCTGAACTTCAACATATAAACATTACTCAGGGGCTATTGTAAATGAAACAGCATCTCCTCTGCTTTGTTCCGACCCAAATTCCCTGCTTCCCCTCTGAGCCATGTTTGTCTTGTTGCAGGTATGTTTGTGCAGCCAGACGCAGAGTGTGCTCTTGTTAAAACTGCACTTCTAGCCTTTTTCTGTTCTTTCTCTTTTTTTAGAACCTGCTGCTCGGAGATTAAAACACCCCAACGTGGCGAGTCAGCGGCACGCCACAAGAAACACGTATGACTCCAAATTGTGCTGCTGCGCTCCTCACCGTATGTCTTCTTCACTGGCGAAGATGATGATTGCCCGTGCGTTGTGAGTTTCCAGCAATTGTTGGATGATTTTGTCGTAATCCTCCGTCTTGGGGTTGTGGGGAATTTTCAAAGACTGGGCAATGCAGATTCCACCTTTATAATGGGGAAAGAAGGCACAAATGAGTAGGCTCCAGGGATTCACTTCATGCACAGTTTCTCAAAGCTTCAGGTCACAATAGCTGTGGCTTTTTCATGGAAATCTCTCCCAAATGGAAAAACAAGTCTAAACACAGAAGGACTTTGATAAAGCTGCTCTGCCTTTTACAGAGTCTAAACGACATCCTTACAGTGTATACATTTACATTTTGGCAACGATCTCCAAACCACAGCAGCCTGCAGTCGAACACTTACTGTATGGTGAACCTTCCTGCTGAGCGCCGGCATCATTTCACAGACAGAGACAGTAACAAACACATCTGCTATTACAAATCCAATAATCCACACCCACTGGGACGCAAAGCTACAGATTTAATATTATGGATTTGAGAAGAAAACACCAGCTCAGCATTGAATTGTCATTTTACGTCATTATCAAACATCTCTTACTGAAACCTGAACCGATCAGATAGCACAGCTGGCAATAACAAACAAAGAGGATATTAATACAGACGATAAATCACTCTCCTACAGGTCACCGCTGATGAGCTTGTACAGGATGGAAAGCGCTGATTGCCACACGCCACTCTCAACACGGTCCATATTTCCACATTTCGATTTAAGCAGATCATCAGCTGTCGCAATGCTCAACAGCTCATTATTGGACAGAGGAGTGAAATCGTCTCTTTCAGAAAAATGACCTGAAACTGTGTTCTGTTCCCGTGTGATGTGGTAATTATAGATGTGGAGGAAGAGCTAGCCTTTCGAGCGTTGGAGATAAACAAATAATATGATAACCTGTACAGAAGGATGTTCTAACTACTGCAGGCATACACTGAAGCAGCAGCTCGTCCCGAGTCAACAGCAAAGCTTTACCCAAACCAATTAAATTTCTCCCACTCAAGCATTTTAATAGTCTACCCAATAACCTCTCAGTTTGAGTTTCCCTGAATAGACAGGGATATGGAAGGGATCTCCTAATTGCCACTCTCCTCAGGCTCATTACTTTGATATAAACAGCTTTTAGCTGGCAGATCAAACATCGACAGTCACGATTATTCTGTGGCATTTCTTAAGGCAGGAGAAAGCAAAATGCTAACTGTTGAACCTTTTCTTAGATGTGATTTTTCTAGCATCAGCAAGCAAAGCTGTTTTGGTTTTTTTTTTTTTTGCTTTTGATGTAAGAAAAGACACAGCAAGTGTCAAAAGGCTTCTCAGATGGCTGCTGTTATCCAGCTGGAATGGACTGAACATAAAAATGGATATCCTGCCAGTGGCTATGTTGTTGCTTAAGGGTTTGTGTTAACTTGTTATGAGGAAAATGTGCTCTGTGTCATTTGTGCAGGGAAGGCCAAGCTGAAGGTCTCTGAGGATGAACACTAAGGCTCTGTTTCAGCTCAGAGAGTTCAGATAATTTAAGCCAGAGTGCACACTATATGAGACTGCACTTCCAGGTTTCTGTTTTCAGAGCCATGCAAAGAATTAAGCAGCGACTTCCACTTCTGGGCTGATTGTTTTCTGTTTGTAGGATTCATTCACAAGTACGACATACAAAAAGAAAAGTGCTTTGCAAATATGATTACATCTGTTACATTTTCTAATATTTCATCTCAATATAGCCACAAATTCCAGTTTGTTTTATTGATAGACAGACCAAAAAGTAGAACATAGCTGTGAAGTTGAAGTAAAATAATACCTGGTCTAAAAATTACTTTTAAAATAGAAATCTGAAAGATGTGGTATGGATTTGTAATTTTACCCTATGATAAAATGCTTTCACTGAAGTTTCAGCTACAACGTGGCAGCATGTTGGAGTATCTCCATTATTTCCATTCATATTTTTCTTATTTCCTTTTGTTCCTGTGTTTCTGGTGGGAAAAAAATGCTTTTTTTACACTATGGTTCTCTCTGGTTTTGGATGTGCAGCTGGATGGATTTTTGCTAACACTTTTTATACTTTGCTCATTTGTTATGATGTATCCATAGCAACAAGGTGGTTTACAACCTTAGCAGCTGATTAACATTGCAAAAGCTGAAATGATGCCACAACTTCAAGCCGCAAATCCCAAAGGGGTTGAAAATGAGGCATTGTGGGTTTTAAGCAGGAGCAAAGCGGAGAGAAAAAAGGAGGAAGTTCAAACCATCTCTTCCATCGAGGGAAATGTGAAATCATTAGCTAGCAAGTAGTGACAGTGGAGCGGTAAACCTCGCCTCTAACAGGAAGAGCCGTCCAGCAAATTCTGGGTCATTGTGAGTGGCTGCCACACAAAAAGAAACAGAATAACTGATGTAGGATGATTTTCTATGTTAATGAAAAGTAAGAAGCTAATAACAGGAGCTGGATAACGTTTAATTGATGGCAGATTAACTAACCTGAGCTGTGGGTCTCTGCAGCTCATCCAGAGTAAACTTGATTGCTTCTCTGATGCTCTTCTTGAAAGTTTTTTGAGTAGGTTTGAAGTTTCATAGAAAACTGTTCTTTGACAGTTTTCTATGAGATGCTCTAAGCTTTAACAACTCAAAGAAAACTGAAGCTTGAACATAAAGGTACGGTAGTAGGACCGAACCCTTCATAAAACTTTCAATGTTTTTCATGTCTACTGTGGACTTTGGTCTTCTCTCTGTAGTCTGTTTGTAGTTATCTAGCAAACAACTCAGGTCTCTATAGATCACCTCGGATTAAATTACACACAGCTAGAAATGTACAAATTAAGTAACTTCTGGAGGGAGTTCAGATTGCCTTCAGAAGTTCATTTAGAGGATTTAGTGGAAGTGGATTATATTTAGCAGTAAAGGGCATGGATGTACATGAAGGCCACACTTTTTCTTACCAAAGAATTTTGTAAAAAGCACATTGTTTTTCAAACTTCACAATAATGAGTTGCTATCTTGCTCCATCACATAAAATCCCTGCTGTTACATTGAAAGTTTGTGTGTGTGTGTGAGGGGGAGGGGGGTATTTTATTTATTTATTTTGATCACTCAATAAAAAGTTAAAGTAGAAGAAAAAATAAGACAAATAGCCATGCCAACTGATACGCAATTTTACACAATTTGCTCAAAAAGGAGCAGGTTTTACAGTCAAATATGTGAGAAGTTCAACGGGTGCGGATACTTTTACAAGACACTGTAAATATTATCTATTTGAATTGCGGTTTTGTGAAAATACATCCTCACCAAACCCGGCTGAATCGTGTAAAGAGTTGCAAGATCTTGAACAAAGACAAACTGCAGGTCACAACAGTTAATATAGAGACCACCCAAGTCACTGATGAAGATAAAAAGCATTTGGAGCAAAGCCCATCTTCACTGAGAAATGTGCTGTGAGCTTAAAACTACCCCGGCGGTTGTGCAAAAGGGGCTAAATTATTGAATACCTGCGGAATACCTCATCTGTCAGTCAGTCAGATGGTCGAGCAGAGAGAGGCAGGGAGGCTACCATGATGAAAATGCAAGTGTAGTGTCAGTAGTTTCAGAGTGCTGCGCAGTATGCTGGGCCGCCTTCTGCTGTCGCTGGAATGGAAATGGACTTGAAAGAGTCTTCATCTCAGAGAATAGATTTAAAGGAGTTCTGCGGGCCTGTTCTGGTTGCTGATGTCCGATGCGAGGCAGTGAAATGTCAGGCTCTTTGAGATAAAAGTGTGTCAGAAAAGCCAAGTACACAAGAACCCCTGGTCCCAAGATACTTTAAAGGCCTGTGTTTAAAACAATATGTCATTTTTAAAATGTTTGTCTCTTTTATAAATTTAACATTACATGCACTATGTAGACTTTCCATTACCATTTTTGCCTCACTCCATCTCAAAAGAGAACAAAGAAACTCTTAAAAAAAAAAAAAAACAACCCGCAAACCTGGCATTTTGTTTTTGGAACAACGATCTGTTCAGAGTTAGAAGGCACTGGTATGTCACAGCTTATAGAAGAACACTAAGCTAAATATTTTTTGCTTAATCCTCATTTGTTTAGTTTTTTTTTTTCTTTGAGGGGTGTCTTGAACATTTTTCTTGTTGCTTTCCTATTATCTATGGGTGTACAAGTGTCATCAAATGAGTTCAGTTTGTACTCTGGTTAATGTTTACTTTAGACAACCATACATCTTCCTACAGAAAATTGTGATCCAGCCCTTTTTACTCTGATACCTCTGAGGTTTGTTAGAAAACATTAGAAAATCGCCTAAAGCGCTATAGCGGCTGGAAGTGATGCTGCTTTGACAATTCACAAAAGAAGAAAAATCACAGAATGAAACAAATTGTAACAATTTCCAGAGGACTGCTCTCCATTTTCAAAAGTGTAACAGGAAAAATAACCCAACTTTTGCCCCATCAGGTTTCTGATACTGAACTTGCCAATACCTATTTGCTATTAAAGCAGACAAAAAGTAGCTTTTTGTCCGTTTCTTCAATCATACTGGTCTGGTTTACTGGGGAAATGTCTGGCCACAAAAGTTATTTTTGAGTAGTAGTTCTACCCAACTAAACACTACCTTTAGAGAAAAAAGCAGGCAATAATAGGAAATGTACATTTTGTGAAACCTATGGTTCACTTGTCCTGGAAATTCTCTTTCACAAAACGTCCCTGGTGTGCATAGTTTCTTATTTTATTTCTGATCATGTGTACCCTAACCTTTTCTAATGCTTAAAGAATGTCTTGTTTTGTCATACAAATATTAACAGTAAACTAAATTCTCACTGTCATGCTACTAACATGCATCTTGTACTGATCAAATTTCTTCTCCAAGTGTAAACCAAATTTTGTGAAAACAATGTGAACTGCAGCTTCCACACTGAGTCTATACACCATATTTTATCAACAATCAACAGCAAGAAAAAAGGACCTAAGGATATGTGATTAAATATTTTAACATATTTAACACATAACACTTCAGAAATGTTATTTGTTAAAGCGATTTGAAACCCCTAGCATTTGGTGATCATGGTATACTCAGGTTGTATTCTTCATACACCTTTCTTTGTTTTTATCAACTTGAATTGTGCCTTGATCTGTTTTGTTCTTAATAAATAATTTAGATTTTGAAAGTTGAACCTACCTACAGATCTAAGTGAATGATAATGAATCGACTTCCAGAGTCCCAACGAGTGATTGCTTATCTTTCCAACATGTTTGGTTTGGAATAAAAAGATTAGCTGGTAGTTTCTGCTGCTGAAAGCTGAAGTTAGCATGTTATTTGTGGCTTCTTAAATAACTCCCTTTACTAATTTAACATTGGAGTTGGAAGCTATAAATCAGAGGTTAACCTCAACATTGTGTTTTTCAGCTGAAATGGCAGTGAACCTGCAAGTTTACCTGTTGAATGTTTGGGATGGCAGTATTTCCTCCTGCACATGAGAAAATACATGATAAGAGAGTAATATATTTTCTATCATGTCCATTAAAATGTATAGTTTACATCTTTTTTGTCCAAAACGCCAAAAATGTTCACTTTGATTTTCAATTTACCGTAATTTCCGGACTATAAGCCGCGACTTTTGTCACAGCTTTCAACCCTGCGGCTTATACAAAGATGCGGCTTATTCATGCATTTTTTTCTAATGGCCACCAGGGGCGCTCGAGCAGAAAAGGTAAGAGTGAGACAGGTGGAATATATGTGTAGAGGAAGACGCAAGTTTAATGTAACGTAACACGTCTCAGTGCTCAGGA